>NW_020870312.1:645274-655274 GCF_003789085.1 Penaeus vannamei
TCCAAGAAACGAAAATTATGACATCCGCCTTAAAGCTGCTCCTTGACTGACAAAGAGGCTATTTCATGTGCCGTTCTCCGCGCGAGCCCATTCACCCACGCCAGGCATTTTTGTAGCTGTAACCGATGCATCATATTCAGCATGACTTCCGAGAGACGAACAGTCTGTGACGTCGGGCGCCGCTAAATTTCCTTCTTCGCTCGGCTGCTCTTGGCCCCATTGTTCTGGGAACGCGGGGCTCCTCTCCTCTGACTGTCCGTGTTGAAGACCGCCACGCTAAATCCTGAGCACCACAAATACCTCCCTATTTCTCATTTCTTCTCATTATTTCTCCTGTTTGTATGGAAGCCCAACAGCCCTTGAGAAGCGAGCTCCGAGGGCCGCGAGACAGGCAGCCGTGAGCAGTAGGTCAGCAGCGGCGCGGCGGCCAAAGGCGAGCCAGTAAGCCGATGCAGCGCTGTGACGAAGGAAGGGAAAAATAGCCGAAGTAAGATAGGATGCGGTGAGCGGGAGTGTGGGGGAGGGGGCAGAGGAGGAGCTCCGAGCGTCCCCATCCCGGCCCAGCATCCCAAATATCGGGGATCTGTGCCATATTTCCAAGTCGTTCTTTTATTCATTGCCATCGACCCGAGTGACCAGGGGCTGCCTGCCTCGGGTAAAATGAAACAGGAAAACACAGTCGAGAACCGACTCTCGCCCACACCCCGACTCTCTCCTCGTCTTCTCGTAACTTCTGGCTCGTTCCATGCCTCGCATTCACCTACACCGACGTCGGAGCCTTCTATTCCTGGGTCGACCTTCTGGCGTGTAAAACTGCAGTCGATTTTCACAATAGTATTTTTGGATTTGATATGATAATAAACTAGTCCCGAATAATTAATGCAGTGCAAGCCTATTTGCAACCATTAATCATTTTAATCATGACATAAATTCACTCTTCGGCTCCATCACTCGACCCACGGAAACACGCAGTTGCCCCCTACCTATACTTACGGCTCAAACTCCTCTGCCTCTTTGGCCTCTTTCTCACCCTCTGGCTCCCCTCTCCTCGACCCTGGCTTCCCTATTCTCCCCCTAGCTCTCCTCCCCTCACCCCTGGCTCCCTCCCCTCCCCCCTCGGCCCCCCCACCCTCGGGCTTTCCCTTATCCACGCCTACTTTATCCCTCGACAGCTCGCCATATGTAAATCGGGTTCCGGGGGGTAGTGATGATATATGCAAAATCTCCTTGTCCAATACTCAGCAACTTGAGGCGCCCGATCCGTAAAATCGGGGCGGACATATCCAGCGTTATGGACCGGATTTGTAGCTGTCATGAGAGGGGCGGAAGGCGGGCGGGGATGGGGCGGGGAGGGACTGTCGGGGTCACTACAAAACGGACAAAATTCTAAAATGGAACCGGGGAAAGTGTAAATGTTTGGATATGTTAAAAAAAATGCAAGCTAAGTTTGTAAATCCCTCTGACATGCACATGTCTGTGACCCAAGCACGACCATTGTTCCACAAAATCGCAGTCAGCTACTGTTTTTGCCTCTTGCAGCACGCTCGTTGTCTCAGCTAATCGGTGGTCAGATCTTGCCGACGACACACTTTCCTCCCTCCGCACAATATAGAAAAAATCCACCGCCTTTATCAACAAAGACACATAAAACTGACCGTGATTGCACATCCGAGCCTATAGTTCGTGTGATCCCCGCCGGATTAAGAAGCCGAGGCGAAACAATGGCGGAGAGAAGCGTCCCCGTTCCCACCGCGAAGATAACCATCAGCTGTTACGATAACACTGAAAAATCATCGGCGTTTCAATGACGACAACGATAAGGGCAGTGGCATCAGGCGGGGTCACTCCGAGCCCAACAAAGGTAAGAAAAGCCACCGCATCGAGACAGGGTATAAGCTCCGTGTATCCGAAACTATTAAGGAAAATCTACGTATATCCGACGACGCTTCGCCCGAGAAGGAAACTTTAAGATACTCCGACAAAATGCTCTCGAGGGGGAAAAAGAAATAGTAAAGAACGAGTCAAAGACATATTGGGGGAGAGAAAAATTCGATGGCCAATAATGGAGCATGAATGAAAATGACACCCTAAAACACGTGAGGAATAAGAGAGACTAGTAGTGCAGGCAGGGATGAGAATGGATGCGACGACGAGGAGGAGACAGAAGGAGAGACTAGCGCGACGCATTTCGCGAGGACGAGAAAGCTTAAGGAGGAGGAGCGGAGGAGATGATGTCCGGGATGACCCAAAACGACAAAGAAAAGGGGACAAGAGGAGAAGCGCTGGGGATGTTTCCCTGAGGAAGGGAAATGAGGGAGAGTCGCTCGCGAAGGGGAGGCAGGACCTCAAGGACGACCTCTGCTGGCGACGAGGATGAGGGAGGCAAAAGGAAGGAAGTCTACGAGGATAAGGAGCCCGGGAAGGATGAGCGAGGTGTTGGACTCCTGGGTGGGGAACACGAGTCATCCATTACTGAGTCGATAGTCCCGATATGTGGGGAGGTGAGGGGAGGAGGGAGGGGGAGGGGAGGGGAGATGGGAAGGGAGGGCTGGTTTCCCCTCCCGTCCCGCCGCCTCCCGCCTGCCGCCGCCAACTGGTGAGACTGCGAGCAGCGTCTTCGACATGCCCCGCGACACCCCGCTAACGTCCCCGGCTAATGGCACCCTGCCCGCCACCCTTTTACTCCGGCCCGCGCACAATTATCAAGCCATCTCTCCTTCGCCCTCGCCGCCCCCCGAGGCCCACAGAAAAGCATAGATTTCGCCGGCGCAGATGTCACCATCGGCGGCGGATCCTTCTCCCTTTAATGCACCCTCGGGACCAGCGCGGGGGAGCCTCGCCATTTAAGAATCGGAACGCAATAATTCGAGAGAAAAAAATTAATATACTCGAGCTAGGCGTTTTCAATTTGACCAGAAATCGCGACGATGGATTTAAGATAAGACGAAACAGTTCCTGAAGCAGTTTCTTTCCTACTACAAAAACGCCACTACACCCTCCGGCATCGGCAGCACAAACAGGCATTTCCTACACTGAGAATAAATTAATGAGACTACTCCTACTCGTTCTTGCATGAGGAACTTGATCGTCTATTTGTCACAAATTTCAATAATTTCTCCACGAAAACTGTCGTCGGCGTCACGGCGAACGTAATCATCTACAAAGCATAGATGTATTACAGTAGAGTCGAGGTAACTTCGCCCTTTTAAGAGTATTCATGGCGGAGGAGAGCCAATACTAATGGAATCATGCTGGTGAAAGGAGGGGAGTGTGAGGGGAATGATGCACCGGTATGAAGGCATGATTCAAGGGTCAGGGAACCTACACACGCTCATTCATTTTCGAAGTGTGAAGTGGAAGTTACCACTTGTACTTCAATGTTCTATGACTGCAACCACATAGTACTCAGCTTTGACTTAAAATATTTACATTAAGGTTGAAGATAAAAATACACATTCCGTCCATGAAACTAGGGTAGTAATATCACGGAGGGACCGCGACTGGGGGGGGTGGGGGTGGGGGGTGGGTGAGTATGCTAAATGTGCAAACTGAGAAGAAGAAAACATTTCCGATAACAGGAGGTCATCAGAGGTACTCGCGAGCGTCCGTCGGGGCGGCGGAGCTCATGGGCGTCGCGCTGGAATGGGCGGGAGACTCGCTGTCAGAAACGCCGCCGTCCATCCCCCTTGCGGTCTCATCTGGAATCCATCAGGGCGATCCCCCGCTCCCCTCGCCCTCCCTTCCCTTCGCCTTCCCTCCGATACCCTTCATCTCCTTCTCGTTCACACTTCCTCTCCCTCTTTTCTGAGCGCCATCGCCCCTCGAAGCCGAGCGACCCGACTCCGACCGACACCGAGTCGGTCCGACTAACCGTTAGCGAAGGCATTTCCTAGATACAACACACCAGGAGTCCAAAGCAAGAACGACGGTCGCGCGACAAAGGCAAGCAGGACAGGAAGGAAAATCTTGAGTTAACAGACAAGCACGCGAATATCGTGGCGGAAGGAAAATTAGCTCGCCTAAAAAAAAAAAAAAAAAGGACAGATACTAATAACGATTCTCAGAATGAGGCGTGAAGCTGGGTGGCACGAGAGGGAGAGAATGAGGAAGGAGATGTTAGCGGCTGTGAGGGAGGGGGGGGGGGGGAGGGGCAGAGGAAGGGGGAGGAGGGGAAGAGGGGAGGAGGGAAGAGGGGGAGGAGGGGAGGAGGAGGAGGGGAAGGGGGAAGAGGGGGGAGGGAGGGAGGGTCGGGGAGGCCTTCAACGACCTGAGGAGCAATAAAAGTGTGACGGGCCTCCCCTCCCTCCGACGACAATCATCACCACGTGCACACTCGCTACACACTACTACCACTACACGCCGCCACACTAACCCCTCGCCCCACGCTTACAGAGCCTCAGAGAAAGGAAAAAAAAATGGGGAGGGAGGAGAGTAATGGGGCAGAGAAGAACCCATAGTAGACAAAGGACATCAGATCGAAAGTCTACGCGAGAAAGAAAGCCAACCGCAAGATGATGGGAAGGGGGGGAAGAGGAGAGAGGAGAGAGGAGAGAGAAGGAGGGGAAGGAGAGAGGAGGGGCGGGGGAATCTCAATCTAGGTGGTGTTGTGTGAAACTGGAGCATCAGTCTGGTGCTTGATGCGTCGATGATGAGTGGTGATGAGTTACAAAGGCAGTGTCCCCCGGCAGCCAACATCCTGCCGCGCTAAGTAATGTGATGACGGGGGGGGCAACGTGATCCTCGTCGGATAATTATAAACAATTAGTGTGCGAGCGGTTCCCGGCCGAGGATGTGGTGCATCAAGTGACCCCGCCGACTACCCTTCGTTTTATCATTTGCCGAGAAACATAACCGCTTACGCCGTCACCCTAAACGATAAGGTTTCAGCCGACACAATCATGGCCGATACCCCGTAACCGATGCCACCCACAACTGCCTACAACCTCCCCCCCCCCTCTCTCTCTCTCTCTCTCTCTCTCTCTCTCTCTCTCTCTCTCTCTCTCTCTCTCTCTCTCTCTCTCTCTCTCTCTCTCTCTCTCTCTCTCTCTCTCTCTCTCATATATATATATATGTATATATATATACGTATATATATGTATATATAAATAAAAATAAAAATAAAAATAAAAAAATTAATATATATATATATATATATATATATATATATATATATATTATATATATATAGTGTGTGTGTGTGTGTGTGTGTGTGTGTGTGTGTGTGTGTGTGTGTGTGTGTGTGTGTGTGTGTGTGTGTGTTGTACATATATACATGATTGTATGGATGTATTTATGAATATATGTATATAATATATATTATGTACGCATGTATACATGTATATATCTATCTCTCCCTCCCTCCCTCCCTCCCTCCCCCTCCCCCCTGTCTCTCTCCTCGGCCGATCACCACCGGATGCTCTGGCCGCCCACACTGACATCTACACCCACCGACACCCCCTCGGTTAGCATATTTAATAAAAGCTGCCGATACCAACACCTACTACATCGACTGCGACTGTGATCGGCTTAACTTTACTCCGCTTGTTCGGTGGCATCGGGAGAAGGGGCTGACTCTGGCCCTCCCTCGGCAGCCACGAACCAAGGGTCAAGTCTAGTTTCGTCCAGATTTCAGATTTCACAGATCGTCTTACTATTAGCGCCGAGACAATACGCGAAGCATCCGATTCGTGTGCGACGATGAAAAGACGAGGAAAAAATGCAAGTACCCGAGTTCTCGACGGATCCCCAGTAAAAGGAGCCTCTCGGAATGAGCCACAAGAAATCAAACCCGGTGTCAGTTGCGCGTGAAGACAGCCAAGATACCCGAGAGGCTTGTCAGGTAGATGTTTCCTGTCACGCTCGCCGGCCTTCCTCTGCGTCGCTCCCTCGCATCCCCAGGTTAACTCGGACACGCTGGTCTCTACGTTTTTGGAATTCGTGTCGCAATCACGTACGTTGAAGAGTTTCTCGCTGGAGTCTTGCGTAAAATGAAAATAAAAACAAACAGCGACCAATGGACGATGCATAACGCAAGCCTTCCGTCCTGCGCGTCCCGACGGAGGATCGAGGGAATCGGCACATACCAAGCCGGCCGTTATGAAAACAAAACATCGTATATTGTGCCCCGTTTAGTGCGGCGACGGCGGGCGGCGCGGCACAAGCAGCCGGTCAAGACGCCACCATATTGCTCTCGTCCCGCAGATATATCTTGAGACGATGCTGCTCTTCCTTCTCACTTACTGATGCCAAATGTATAGAGGAAACAATCACGGCTTCCCGATAACGCCCTAGGCAGCGACTTATGGCACCGTGGTTCATGCAGAACATCTGCAATACGCAGACGAGGTTGGAGGTGGAGGACAAGGAGGACGAGGAGAAAGGAGATGAAGAAGGGGAGGACGAGGAGAAAGAAGATGAAGAGGAGGAGGACGAGCGAGGACGAGAGAGAAGATGAACAGGAGGAGGACGAGGAGAAAGAAGATGAAGAGAAAGAGGACGAGGAGAGGGAAGACGAAGAGGAGGAGGAGGACGAGGAGACTAACAGAGGAAAAAGAAATGAACAAGGAATTTGAGTGGACGCAACGAGGAAAGAGACGGAAGCGACGACCGCAAAATACTGCAAGAAAGAAGGATAAACGACACTTAGGCGGGCTCGGATAACAAAGACGCCGATAGCTCACTTGCTGCGAAAATGACACCGGGCTCGCAAGAACACTCCAGCAACTTCATAGGCAATGCATGGCACTCCAATCCTTGTCGACACGAGGCATGTTCGGCGCTCTAATCAGGATACTAACGAACAAGGCACGCTCTACGACGACTGACATATGAAGTGTGACAGGTGGTCGGCGTTCACTCGCGCGCTCCCTCCTTCCCCCAACCTAATACCTGATCAACACCTTGACCGAATTGACAGCTGGCTCCCTGTCATCACGGGAGGCTCCAGGTACACAGGTCCTCTTCTTGACGAGCGTGAGTGGCGCGCGTCATCCCACGGAGACAGGTGTTCAGTGACACTTCCAGCATGCGAAAGCGAAAACTGGACACGCATTAAGTACTCAGACTAGGCGCATTCGGACATGTGTTGCGGTCTTTAAGTGCTAATGGGACCGGAAGTCGTCTGACCTGAGCACCAGACCTGTGGTCATGAACACAGGCGCGTGCCACAGGTCCGACCGCACGCCAAACATGCACGAACACTAACACCACAGCTATTTGTACACTTCGCAAATATCGCTGACACTCTCTCTCCAGTTGCCATTTTCGCCTTTGCTTTCACCAGCTCGGCGAAGGTGCCAGGACTCGAACGGCGGCTGAGACACTTACCCCAAGAGGCTTGTGCGGGGGCATGTAGACGAAGGGAGGCTTGTAGTAAGGGTACGTGCAGAACATGATGTTCCAATTTCCGCTCGTTGCCCGCTCCTTCACAAGGCTTCTCACAACATGTCACACAACTACACAAGGCGACGCTCACTGATCGGCGATAAGTTTCCGTAAGAGCGCAATTTTTATTATGAACACATCTCCGGGTGGCTTTGCGACCGCATAAATCCAGGGCGGAAGGTCGTAGCGGCGTGAGGGGAAACAGTAGGGCCTCTCTTCGCCGCCACAACTTGAGAGTGATGTTCGCATACGGAGGAGATAACCCTCGCTCATCTCGTCGGCGCGGGCGGGGGATCCTCGCGCCCCGGCCCACCGATTGGTCCGCCGCGTCCCTGGCCCCGCCCACTTTATCACGAAACGTGTTCGCCACACAATGCTCTTCCATTAACACGCCCTTTGTCAACACTGAAGAGAGCTTCGAGGGGATGTAATGAATCGCAATTTTCTCGCCGATACCGCCGACGAGGCTGATCTCGAGGGACTCGCCTTCGCGGCGGCACCGAAGGCGTGGCAGTCGTCGCCCCTCCGCCACCGCCGGAGGTCGAGGGGAAGTGCAACAGCCGGTTGGTTCCATCGCCGAAAATGGGAAACCTGACATTCACACCAATTTTTGTGTCGACATTTAGCAGCGCGGGGGAAGATTTGATTAGCAACTACTACTACTCGGCCTAAGTGTGTAAAAAGGGTCTCGATACAAGTCTGTGGATAAGGGTAAAAGCTTTCCACTTCTTAACTCCCGGTCCCTCTCCCCCTCCCCCGCCCTCCTTGCTTCCTCGCCCCCCCCCCCCACCGACGCCTCCACAAATCCACTCCTACCAAAAAAAAAAAACCGACGCCCAAACCCTCCCAAGTTACAACCCCGACACCGAGCCGATTCGTCCCCACGTGTACTTATTCAAACATCAACAACATCAGCACCGTACCTTGGCGGAGAAACTCTCGTGCGGCGGCCAAAGACACCAAAAGAGGACCCAGCCGAGTATAACTTGAGACTAACATAAAAAAAAAAAAAATCTTATGTGACTTATTTACCGATCCCGTACTCACGACCTCGCACGTGCTCTGCCCTAGGATCGTGGTCCTTACCTGCAAAGAGAACGAATAGGATATCAGTAACAAAGCAATAAATATCAGTAGACCCAAGCATCATTAGTGCGAAACATAGTCCTAGCTAAACAGGAAGGAAACTAATGCATACAAACAGCTCGAATTCAAAACAAAACACGTTATTCAGGATAAGCGCCTTTAAATCATATAAGGCGCTGTACATTAATATGCCATACGAAATCACGCTAATAGTACTCGGAATCTCCCCGGAAAAAAATGCTTTCCGTGGAAACATTTTCCAAATTCGAAAAAACCGCAGATAAATATACGAATAAACAACATTCCCGAAATCACTTAGTCCGTTGCCACATGCAATAAAAATAATTCTACGAACGACAAGAGGGGGAACTGAAACAAAAACAATTTAAAAAGGCGGCAGTCGCTCCCTTGTCCATGAACTCGTAAAATGTGAAAATGAATAAATAAAAAATATAATATCGCAAGCCATACATGTGGATATTACGCCTCTAAAAAACCCGATTCCGCATTCTAACCCACAACTGGGCTTTTTTAAAACTCACAAACGCTCGCCAGTCAAGATAATCATCCTATCTCAAGGATTTGCTCTCTGCCAAGCAAGTCAAACAAATCTACACACAATAGGCTTTACAAAGGCACTTTCTGACCAAGTTAGATAAAAAAGTCTATTTACGATGCAATCAATTATACGGATAAGAGGCTAATGATAACGAAGAGGAAACTCAATCGTTACTCTTGTAATCGTGTTGATGTTCCCGGAGCAGCACTGGTCCCGCAATTTACCACTCGCAGAATCTAGAAAAGAACTTCTGCAAATGGCCAATACTCCATGCTACGGAGACCTCTGAAGACGCGGCGCACTGTGCATGTGTCCATGAGACAGGTGTCTGTTATACAACATATTCTAAAACGTTTATATAAAGCCTGGTATTGAGTACGTGTTGGTCCACGTGAGGGAGCGGAGGTGGGGCAGCCGGGGGTCAAAGGGGGGAGGGAAAGGGGGGGGGCTAGAAGTGTCAGTAAACAAAGTCCTTCCGCGAGATAACATCGGAGCGGAGGTTGGCTCGTGGCGGCTCTTAACAATACAGGTAACGCAAGCAGGGCAGGTTGGGGATGGAAGGGTGGGGGGAGGGAGGGCGGGAGAGGGGGAGGGTCTCAATCTCTCTACACCTGACTATCATGTACCTTCCTGTCACCTCTGTGGCTCGGCCCAAGCCCAGGCTCTCTGTCTCAGCCACCTCCCGTTTTTTTCCCACGGAACCGCTGCTGTCGTAACGGGGGAGACGAACACAAAAAGGGATTTGTTCTTCAATCGCGTTTTGTGACACCGCGGTCGAGGACGACTGCGCTGAGCGGCCGAGGGACAAGCTCACCGCGTCCACACTCAGAATCAGAGCAAGTATGATATTCTAGATATTAATAACTATCTGGCACAAAAAACGGTGCTGCAAAGAGGGGCGTCGGTCTCCAAATCAAACTTGGTCGGGGCATGGACTGCACAGGCCTTTCTTTGCACCTTCACAAAACGCGA
>NW_020870312.1:660274-677774 GCF_003789085.1 Penaeus vannamei
CCCTCTTCGCTCCCTCAAGCGGCGCAGCTCCTCAAGGATCTTCTTCCGCCGCGCCCGAGGTGGCGGAGCGCAAGCAAGGCGACGTGGGTGACGGTCGATGGGCGCGGGATCGCTGGCTGGCCTTGGGCGCCGATAAGCGCGACTCGCAAGGGTGTGGATCTGCGCCCTCCCGCGTTATCGCCTCTCCCTCGCACTGATAACTCCTCTACCGCCGCCACACTCATGCCTACTTCCTCGCTCGCGTTTTGCTTCTCGAGCGCCGCAGGGAAACGATCCCCGGCTGGGCGAGCGGCCGTGCGGCGACCTTGGGCTGGAACGCGTCCTGCACACATCAGCCTTCGCCCAGCGCGCATTCCTCCTCCGTTGTGTAAGGCCCCTGCGATGCGGGAGTGTACACACGTAAAGAAAATGAAATATAACCGTAAGCTGAGCCGATAAAACTGAATGTTTAGAAGAAGCTCCGGCCGCAAAAACGGAAGAGGGCGAGGGAGCCAGTGAGCTTTAATCCAGAACGCTTCAGGGGTCATTATCCAAGAAGCCCGGTTCGTGTCACTTCCTCCTCGTTTATCAAACTTCGGCCGTCGTTTCTCGCCGGAAACCGCTTAACCTCTGACCCCAATGGACACTACAAGAAAAACAGCGAGCACAGAGGCCCCTTTTGTGATCCTCTCTCGGCCTTGATCTTCGCCTACGCAATCTACACTTCCCTAAATCACTCCTCAAGACATCCCTGCTGCTACTGCTACATCCTTCTCACAACAGCCCTCTTCATGGCGGATCCCAAGGCGCGCCCCAAAAACAATGATTTCCCGGCCCTTCTAGGGAAAGGGGGGTGAGGGAGAGGGAGGGGGGAGGGGGAGATACTGATGTGACGAAGCCAATGCCTTAAAATCCTTATCAGAAACTCTCAAACTGTTATCTGATAGCGCATCGTCATCACTCTGACACCAGATAACTGATTGTCTCTATCTGCATATTTATGTAAACATAAAAAGTACACCTTTATATAAACAAACTCACGGTATCAACCACAGACCTGCATGTACACGCTCAGAAGAAAGTAAACACAAAGGCACATGGGGAAAAAAAATAAATAAATAAAAAATAAATCAAAATAAAAGCAAACCTAGTCATTCCAAATCACCCCCCCCCTCCCCCTCCCCGATAACACACCCAGAGAGGAAGAAACGCCATGTTGAAATCCAACCATAAAAAAAAACATCACAGATTACTCTCATCACAAAAAAAAAATGTCTAAAAAGTGTCAGTACCTCACATAGCTCTCGCTGGGCATGGGCATTGCGTCACGATCTGCACGATATCACAGCGGTATAAAGAGGGGGGGGGGTGGGGGTGAGGGGGGAAAGGTATGTGAATTTGGGGGGGAAGGGTGGGGTGGGGGTGGGGGTGGGGGTGAGCGCATGTGGGAGAGCGAGGGTGAAAAAAAAAAGGTATTGATACAAATAAGGAAGGCGCATATAACTTGCTAGTAGTAGTGGTGTTTTTAAGAGCGAGAGTTGCTTGGCATCTACCACCCCCTCGTTCTCGTGCGCTCGTGAAAGACCCGAAAGACGGACCGAAAGGAAGGAATGAATGAAAGGGGAAAAAAAAGGCCGTTTTAGAAAGTCAACTGATAATATCCCTCCCTCTTCGCCACGACAAGAAGTGAACGTCAAAACTTGGCCCCAAGTGACCTCCCGCAGTCTAACCCCGAAGTGACCTCAGGGGGGACGTCACCCAGGTATTTCGTCCCTAAAGGTTGTAAACGCCGTCTCGCGCTCATCCACAAGGCTCAGAATCGCGTGCATTAACCTGGCCGCTCGAGACGCCTGGAGACAATTGCTGACTCTTTATCCAATTAGCAAGGGGGGTGAATAAAACTGACACAGCGGCACTAAAGTCGTCCTCGAGGTGGCGGTGGCAGCGCAGATCATGCCTGCTAATTACTCGAACGACGAACAAAGACTCAATCGACTGAGCGAATGCCGGGGCCAAAGCGATTGTAGATGGAGCGTCTCGGCCGTCCCGCGCTCACGGCCTGGGGTAGGACGAACAGAAGCCACACGAGGATCGACAAGACAGCCTAACGAATCATAACATGACATTAAATCTATTAAAAATATAACATTAAATAAAAAATAACATAACATCAAATTTATCGAAAATACGAAAACGACCTAAACAAATGCCCAAATGCCAAATGTCATATTCGGAGGCTGCGAGTCCGTTTCTTTGCGCCAGCCACGTGTCACAAGACATCCTGACAACATCAAGCGAAGTCAACTCGCCAAAAGTTGCGCAAGATCGTGTGACGAATGCAATCACGCCCAAATCAAGTGAGGCAACGACTGCCATCAATAGGCGGCGGCGCGCTACTGCTTCAGATGGCGACTGGCGATTGGCGTTATCCAGACGCAGTTGCTGAAGGGTCCTCCAGAAGTATGAATCAAAAAGTGTTCAAATGAGAAAAATAAACACACCAAACAATCTTTCTAACTCCATCAATCTCTAATAAAAACAAACAAACATGCAAACATTCGCGCACATGTATCTAGGCAAACCTCCCACCCAAATAAAGCTAAACACCCAAGTAAAAATCTAAATACATAGCGACACGTATTCCTTAATGGAACGACCCATCACTCGCCACCCAGTCACCCATCCGTCACGAAGGAAGGGAGAGGAGGAAGAGGAGGAGGAGGAGGAGGAGGAGGAGGAGGAGGAGGAGGAGGAGGAGGAGGAGGAGGAGGAGGAGGAGGAGGAGGAGAGGAGGAGAGGAGGAGGAGGAAGAGGAGAGGAGGAGGAGAGGAGGAGGTCGTACGATAAAACGACCCGGAAAACGACTGTCGAAAAACCGGAACCTCCTCGTTATCCACTGCCAGCTCCTCGTTACGTCACGTGATCCTCGTCCCGGTCATGTGACACCCGATTCGCCTCATCCGATACGCGGAGCATCACTCAACGCTACTTCACTTCACTCAAAATCGTCTTCTCTCTCTCTCTCTTCTCTCTCTCTCTCTCTCTCTCTCTCTCTCTCTCTCTCTCTCTCTCTCTCTCTCCTCTCTCTCTCTCTCTCTCTCTCTCTCTCTCTCTCTCTCCTCCTCCCCTTTCTCTCTCTCCTCCCCCTTCTCTCTCTCTCTCCCCCTCTCTCTTCTCTCTCTTCTCTCTCTCCCCCTCCCCCCTCTCTCTCTCTCCCCCTTCTCTTCTCTCTCCCCCCCTCTCTCTGTGAATGAGTAAGTGACTAAGTGACTAAGTGACTAAGTGAGTGAGTGGGTGAGTGAGAGTGTGAATGTATAGATCACGACAAACCGTCCTCCGCATATCAAATCACTTCAATGACGGTGACGCGTGGAAGCCGGAGCGACAAAATTACCGCTCAAAGGGCCGGTAATCAAAGATCGCACGCTGCAATCAACCCCCCCCCCCGCAAAATTGGGATCATCTGGGGCTCGAGTGCTTAGTTCCACGAGGCAACAAACGCGCTTAATCAATTTCATTTTTCTCGGGTCTGCGGCCAGGTGGTGTCACAGCTATGCGAGTGGACGCCGGTACGCATGCACACGCACACACACACACACACATACAACACACACACACACATAAACATACACACACACACATAACACATACATACATACACACACACATAAGCAACACACATAACACACACACACACACACACACACAATCACATACACATGCACGCACGCACACGCGCACAGGTAATACGATCAGCTGGCTCTCATAAACTAATCCGTCACCGCGACCACAGCCCACGTGGCCATACGGGACCATTCATTCTAGTATCCTCACACCTGCACGCTCGCAGACATAACAACCACAACTCCATTCATAAACACAGATTTACACGTGTATTGATTTCCATTCATCCTCACTCATCGGAAGGGCTCACGAAACATTTCCCAGAAGCACGGGTTGAACTGTCATGTTATGGGGGTGGGGTGGGGTGGGGTGTGTGTGTGTGGGGGGTGGGGGCGAATGTGTACATTTACTCGAGTCAAATTTTCTCCCCTCTCTCTTTCTCTCCCTCCCTCCTTCTCTCCTCTCCCCTTCCTTCCACTTCCCCCTCCCCTTCCCCCTCTCCCTCCCTCCATTTCCTTCTCCCTCTCTCTCCCTCACTCACCCACTCAACAACCCATTCCCTCCCTCCCTTCCTCGCCCGCCCACTCTCTCATCGGAATTCCCCCTTCGCCCGACCACCACTCGAAGCGACCTCTCGTTCCTTCTCAGAAAAAGGTTCGTCGCCTCATCGGAGTAGCTCCTCTTGAGACAGGTCACCAGATCAAAACAAATAAATATATGAATACATGAACTAAAAAAAAAAAAAACAACAGAAAGAAAAGAAAAAAAAACGTTCCAAGCGCAATAATAATATGAATAAGAATAAGATTATGAATAACAATAACAACAATGAGAGAAGGAAGAGGAGAATAAGGAAAAGGATGATGAAGAAACCTAAAGAAACCTAAACAAAGAAAGAAAGAAAGAAAGAAAGAAAAAACGCAAATCGCTAAAAAAGTGACCTTAAGTAAGCACGGGCTTATCAAAGGCATATCAGAATTTAGTGAAGTATTTCTTATGGAAAAACAGAAGAAAATGCAACTAATGATATGCTATAAATAAACCCCCTCCAAGGCAGTGTCAAAGTTCATCCTCGATAAGTGAGTCGTTGACCAGTGCGGCTTTTATCAGTGAGTCACAGTGCGCATTTGTGAGTGAGTGAGCAAGCGCCATGTTGCGCCCGTGTGTTTGTGTCGGTGTTTGTGAGTGAGAGAGTAAGAGAGAGAGAGAGAGAGAGAGAGAGAGAGAGAGAGAGAGAGAGAGAGAGAGAGAGAGAGAGAGAGAGAGAGAGAGAGAGAGAGAGAGAGAGAGAGAGAGAGAGAGAAAGAGAGAAAGAGAGAGTGAAGGGAGAGAAAGAGAGAGTGAAGGGAGAGGGAGAGAAAGAGAGAGAAGAGAGAGAGAGAGAGAGAAAGGAAAGGGGGAGAGAGCGAAGAGATAGAAGAGAGAGAGAGGGAGGGAGGGGAGAGAGAAAGAGTCGAATATCAGTCGAATCGAATGACACTCGAAAAAAAGCAGCAGAACAGCAAACGCAAGCAGGCTCAAGCAGGGCAAGCAAGCAGGCAAGCTCCGCATAATGAGAAATAACTCCCCGAGCCCCTCTTGTGACTGGCGCGCCATCAAACAGATTCCCGGAGCGGGCGGCTGCCAAGGGGCTTAATCGGGGAACATTTACAACCATTACACCGGCTTCTCCAGCCACCACGCGCTGCACTCGCCCGCACCTTCAGCTTCCTCTTGGGATTAGCGGAGGACGCCCCCCGCACGCCCATCCTCGCGCCTCCTCGAGGGTCAAACGGAAGAGCGATTCCTCCGTCGCACCCCGGCGGCGGATGACGGGCGACGCACTCGGCAGCGGCGTGGCATTCCGTGTGTCACGAGGAATTTGGGCCCCACGAAGGTCTGCCCACGAGTCACGCCGATTCAGGTGCGAGTCGGTCAGCTGAGACTCGCAATGATCGGGTTTGGAGGAGACTGAACTGCCTCCTTTGTGGCGTCACGGTGCTGAAGGCGCGGAAGTGCACGTTGAATACGCATGCGCAGGACTCATCATGTCTAAGACGGTGACAAAAGAGAAAATATGATGTTCCTCTTTACATCCCTTCTTTTCTTGCTTCCTCCTCTCCCTTCCTCATTTACTTACAAGAGTACAGCAACCGGGATGATGTGGCAACATTTCACAACAAGAGCCAGCTTCAACAGTAGCAACAGTAACCCGTGCCAGCTGTACTAAGGTCCCACAAAAAGAAGAAGAAAAGGGATATCTTGTACCTTGTACCTGTTGCATTATCCCTTTGGTCCAAACACTGCCTATGTCTGATGGTGTCTGTCCCGCACAATTTCTCATATAATAAGAAACAGGATGCCATAAAAAAACTGAACAAATGAACAGAAAGAAGACATTTCATTTGGTGACGAGCCTGTAGGTAGTAAGGGAGGGGAGGAGGGGGGGGTGATGTGCACGTCGTCACGAACCCGCAGTTGTGAAGTGATGCAAGACGAAGGGTTGATGGCAATGATACAGTCTTGGTTGATGAGGTGAGGCGCAGATATGGGCCACTGTGACGTCATTTACTGCAATATGTCCTCCTCTGCAGCACGAAGGTGGACAAAGGAACAAAGGCTTATTTTAGAAATGTTTGCAGGAAGACATCTTTGCACGGGGGCGACGGATCTAGAATCTGTGGCCAGCGCTATTTCTTGAGAGAAGAAGTCAAGGCGTTTTTAGAAGAAGAAAAAAGTTTTCGAAGTATATAAAATTGACTAAAAACCATTGTGAATCTGATCAGTCACGTTGAGAGCACTAGTACCCAGTGGAAAGCAGGGACAGGGCAAGAGGTGGCTGATACCCCTGAGGGTGAGGAGGCGAGGGCGGGGTAGGCCAGCATTGGGTGCAGGTGTGCCTGTGTCCGACTGGTGCAGACAGCGTGGCGCCTTCACCACCATCATACACCTCCCCTCCCCCTCCCCCTTTCCTCCCCCTCCACTAACATTATCACTACACCCGCCGATGCCCTCCTGCACGGGTTACCTTAGACGCCTCAACGGCTCTTTTATGCTCGTGGCCTCAGATCGCCACGTCGCCGCCGCTCGTGGGAATCGTCCATAAACTTGGACGTGGCCATTCAGCGAGGCTCCAGTTGCCGTCTCCAGCGTGGGACTGACTTCAGTGAACCCGGACCTGACCCGATCATCCCTGGGACACGTCTGCAAGGAAGCTGTTTAGGGACACTGCACGTATGGGCGGGCGGCCAATGGGTCCGGAGCAGTGTCACAGACCTGATCGACAAGAGGGAAACGACAGGGCGCTGCAATGTCCGTTGTGAACATGTCAGCACTATAAAGCATTTGTACTTGGCCCGCGGGTAGACTGGGGCGTTCGAGAAAGCGGTTGCTTGAGTGATATCACACACATACAGCAGTGTTGGCAGCGGGAGTTTGCGCTGCGTCCGTTGTGTTCGCGTTAGCAGCGTTGCCAGCGCAGCGTGTTGATGGGTATAGTGCCCGGGCAGAGCAAGAGAAAGAAGGAGGAGGAGGAGGAGGGGCTCGAAAGGGAGGGATGGGGCGGGAGGGAGGAGGGGAGGGCCACAGCACCAAGACTGGCACGGTGCCAGGCCTCCACGGCGCCCTCGCTGCTAGTTCTGGTGGCCACTTCCCTCCTCAGCACCGCTACTACCAGAACAGGTTCCAGCATGGGATAAACTTCTTCCCTTGGCTCCTATGCGCCCAAAGTCCCGCCATCTTGCCTCAGACACTACCTCGTTATCAACACTCAAGCCTCACTCACAGGAAATGCCAAATCAGTTATTAATCTCTCCATTTCCCCTCCCGGACTCGCTATCTCGGGCTGGTCAAGTAGAAATCGACTTCGCTGGCTATACACACACTCATAAAAGGGGCGAATCCCCGGGCGAATCGCGGGGGCGAGCATGGGGCGATCCCTGACCCAAAGCATCATAACGAGAGTTGCGTAAGCGACGACACCCATTCGTTCATGCAGTTGTTTTCGGCCTGGAGATGTGAAGTTTGGTGCCAACATAGACCAAGAATGTTTGGCCACTAAATGACGCACACAATCCCAGAAGAGAGTTGCGTTGCCAACTAGGTATATGTGTCCTGATTTTTATTTACTTTTGATCTACTTGTATCTTCGATTCGTTTAGCAAGGCCAGGCGGGTCGAGCGAGGGGCCAGGACGGTGCGAGACCAAAAACTGATGTCATCCGATTGAAGTTTGAAGACAAAAAATATATGACTGACAGCCTGGGATACGAACATGAAACCTCAAGTTGTTCTAAACCAACCTCACACTATTCTAAATTCATCCCTTCCATGTCGTCATTCGGGTTCGTCCTCGCCAGGTGAGTTCGGGGGAAAAAGGAAAATGAAAGCCCTGCCTTCGGGGGCTTCGCAGGGCCCGCGATCGACAACCTCCCAAAGAGGTCCCGAGGCCCCTCCGCGCGGGCGATGCAAGAGGCGGTCTCGCGGTCTTGGCGGCGCATTCACAACCGCCTCAGACCCTCACGCCTCTGCAACATTGCTACACACAACAAATTACAACCGATTCGCATAAGCCGAAATATACCTGGAAGCACAAACGCTCAAGTAATGCATCGAGTCGTGGAGCCTGTAGTGTGTGCATGATGCTGCATGAGCCCCACCGCATTCTGGGCGGCTCAGGTTCCCGACATACCCTCACGCCCAGTCCACCTCCGCGCAAGATTCTCCATAACAAGCGGACATGCCATGCGTACAGACTATGACAACGGACGTGTTGTTGTCCTTGCCATGTACGCCATTACAATAAAAAAAAAAACATGCACAGAAATTTGACGGACTTTTGTACTATCCACTCCATTCACTGTCACGACTTCCACTTCAACAAGACAACGCAGATAGCAGTGATAAACCAGTAATAGGAGACGGATTAGCAAGAGAAATACCATGATAGTTGGCGACTTTTCTGCTAGTCTCTGCTTAATGACAGCCGTTGCTATCTCATTATGTCTGCGTATCCTCATCATATCCTGTCTAGCTGACTCTTACAAGCTGAGAACCGAATAATGGGTCAAATTGAGTCGCAGTTACAAGGCGATGGGAAGGACCCCTCTGAACGTCATTTCCCACCATCGTTCACGTGCGTGTACCCCCCCCCCACCCAACCCTACGCATCCGTCGCGAATCCCTACAAAGAACGGAAGAAAGAAAGAAAAAGGATGCCGTGGAAGTGAACACTAAAGCGCCGTGCTGAAACCCGCTCGCCCGGCGCACAATCACCCGCAACTTACCGGGGACAAGTGCACCGGGTGCCAGCACACCGTGTGGTGCTTCACGGCGCTCGTCATCTCCGCCAGTGAGTTCCGTCCGTGTCCTTGGCTCGCTCCTCGCCGGTATCCTAAGGGCTGCGATTCTCTCCTCCTCGGTGTGGTTCCTGCTCCTTCCGTCACGATACTTTGCCGAGTCTTTGCTAGAACGCTTATATATATTGACATTCGCACGTGGTCCTTCCCCCTCCCCCTCTCCCTCCTCCCCCCAAAACAATTAGTTACAAAATTGTGCTACACCTTGGCCAAAATCTCTGCATAAACAAAATCACCGAGCTATTCGGGAGATTCGTAAACTTTGTGGTTTTGGGCAACGCAATCAACAGGAATTTCGCTACCACGCTTTCGTAGCTTGACCGTCCCCATGAACACCAAAAAGGGTGCCCTTATCAACATGTAATTCAGTTCAGTTCAGTTTCAGCGAAAGAATCAGAGCCCTTAGCCAACATACGCCCCCCCCCCCCCTCACCCTATTTCACCGGCCCGCCCCGGGACAACCTCCGCCGCCGTCTCCACTGTACCCGAAGTGCCCCTTTTCCAGCCATCGCGTTCCATTTCGTTTGCACGCGCGCTCTACGCCCCTCAGCCTCCCATTTTCATACCCTACCTAGAGGCGGCTGCGCTGGCCAGGGCGATGGTCAAGGCCAAGAGCTGAACCACTTGTTGCTCGTTCAAGTCCCCGCTTTTCCTCCCGTCGGGTTCAAAGGATACTTAAAAGTAAACATTCCTTCCTCGACAAAAAGACGGCAGGAAAAACAACTAAATCGCTATCTCTGTATCTAACAAAGACATTCGTGCTACAGCCACTTTCTTGTGGGTGACGCAGCAAGCAGAAATTTATGGAGAAAGTGTAATAACAAGTTTATTTGTAGATTAGGTTCACAGAGGCCGTATATCCTCCAATATTCTTCAGTGCGCCATGCCGATGCATCCAGCCTCGCGCCTCGAACGCAGCCAAACGCCGTCCCGGTTCTAGTATCGTGATTACTTTACCTTACCAACATAACTGATGAATAATCGTGAAAAGGTGACAAAAACCTACGCCATGGTCCCTGTGAGTGCACTTGGCATTGACCCGGCACGGCAACGCGCAGGTGGGCGGCGCTCGCACGCTACAACAACACCAATTAAAAGTAAATAAGGCGGTGTCGATCAGCCTCCGTCACCACGCGTGTGCCTCCCTCGTGCCCTTCCTTCCTTCCTTCCTTCCTGCCTGCTTTCCTTCCTTCCTTTCCCATCGGCTCTTTCTCACGTTTCGGTGTTTCACAGCAACGTGGACAACCTTCGGAATCCCCAAGTTTCCGCGTCATTTCCATTCGAAGAATTCCCTCACACAGGGAAAGAATTTCACACCTGTTTGGCACTTAAACTTCGTAATTAGTCAAAGTCCGAATCTACAAAAACATGCCCCTCCCCCCGCCCCCTCCCGGCCACCTTGAGGCAAACATATCTCACTCTGCAAACATTTACCTTTTCAATGACCGAATGACATCCCAAGAATGCCAAGCTATAACCATGACTGTTGCTATGGTGACAACACACACCTGTTACCATGGTGCCAATATCTTATTTATAACGAGGCCCATTCAGCCTAAAGCCACGCCGTAACACGTGCAGATTGTGCGCAAGGGATCAAGACTTAAATGGCCGAATCAGGAATCCCATCAGGATATCAGAGGTAGCCAGGACGGGATAAGCTGGCAGGCGATAGTAACCCTTCCCTGCATACCGAAAAGGAGGACTAACATTCTTGGCTCATTAGCATAGATTAAGAGTTGCGCAAAATCGGCTAATAATCAAAGCAAGCATACCTAAGCCCCTGAAGTCTCCTATAATGCAAGCGTCATACCCATTACACGCACAAACCCACGCACACTCATCCCCTGGACACGTCTTCCACATTTGGGCACACATACCCACCCTTAGTCAACCACGTGTGTGCGCGTGTATATATATGGTGCCCGAACTAAACACCGCCGAAACCGGAACCTGCAAATATATACGATACAATAATCCCATTGAGGGAGCATCCGTATAGGGCGAGTGTCTAGCGAGCGTAGCGGTCAGAAGTGCTGTCAGGTGGAAGGTGTGATTGTGGAGTGCGAGTGGTTAAGGCGCCAAGCTGTCTGCCGTCTCACAACCTTCACCACAGCCGCCACCTGTGTCTCTAGCACTGCCACTTGCTGCCCCACCAGCATCGCTGCATCCGCCTCTTCCCTTGCCGTTTCCTTCAAGTTACCGAAGAAGTATGAGGCATGGTCCCATCAGCGATCACTAACCATACACAAAATGGGTTTATCAACAGACGGTTTTGTCATCCAGGGATTCCTTCGCAGGACTATCCTCCTCCTCGAGCACCTTCCTTCGATTACTTGCACCGAGTACCACCGTGGAAGCTTTACTTCACCCTTACACACTGCATAAACAAACCCAACCCCTGGGGAATCTGAAATCACTGTATGCAAGCAGGTGTGTGCCAGCATCGTACTGCCCCACAATATATATTTTACATACAATATCCTGCCACTTTTTTTTTTTAAATAAACAACATACGATCACGAATCTTCCTCCAGTGCACAAACCTATCACTCAAGCTCTAGGCCACTGATAAGCAGATACGCTTAGTCAGATCACGCCATTTTTCTCTAATAATTCTGAACCTTTCGAAAAGAATGGTCTGAGGGAGGGGTGGAGGTGGAGAAGGAGGTGGAGGTGGAGGTAGGGGTGGATATGGGGTTGGAGGTGGAGGTGGGGTTAGAGGTGGAGATATAGGTGGGGGTGGAGGTGGGGTTGTAGGTGGAGGTGGAGGCGGAGAGGCTGACGGACGGGCTGAGGGACGGATTGTGAGTGACTGGCTAACCTTGGAGGAGCAGCCATCTTCAATAGCCAAAACGTGTCAGCAATAACACGTAGGTCTATCCCGGACGCGCAAAAAAAATTCCCTGGCGCTTTACTTTACCTGCTTCCCCATCGGACAATCTCTCGGGACAATTCCTTACCTGCAAAGAGAAAGAAAAAAAAAAATAGTTTGAGAAAACAAAATCCCATAAAGAAGAGAACATCGATTTCAAAGAAGTACAAGTCAAGCCCAATTCTGTTTGCCATTCCAACTGTACCAGAGACTTACGTAAGTGAAGAGCTGATCCAATAAGTAAACCCTGAGAAAATCAAAGTAAAACAAACCACTTCAAACGGTTGAGAAAATGTAAACAAGTGTAAGATGAGAGCGGGTATTGCGTCAACCCTGGGCATCTCGGTCGACAACAGCCTCACTCCTGCAAGTGCTGGGACGGGGAAGGGGGGTACTGCAGACGTACCAAGGTCATGCCCCAACCTTAAGCCAGCCAGCCAGCCTGCCAGCCTGCCTCCCTGCCTTCCTGTCTGCCTATCTTCCTGCCTGTCTGCCAGCCTATCCGTCAGTTCAGATGTCTGTCTGTCTGTGTCTGTCTGTCCTTCCGCCAACAGTCTGACTGCCCGGCTGACGTCTAACTGCCTACAATGTTTGCCTTCTTGCAAATTTCTCTGTCTACGTCAACCACCTTCCTTCATTCATGTCCTCCTCATCCCTCCCTCCTCTTGCTTCCTCTTCCATTCATTCATTCGCTGCTCTACCTTACCATTTCCGTCATTCATCCACCCGGCCGTCTCTCTTTACTATTCCAATCTTTAACATTTCTTCCTCAATGTATCATATATCAGTCCTCTATTCACTTACTCTCTCTTCCTCATTCTTTTCGTGTCCCTTTCCTTCCTTTTCACTCGTTTTACTCCTTCTCCTTCCTTTACTCTTTCTTCCCATAATCATCATATCGACCTTCTCCCTTCCTGCTCCCCCTCCTGTCCTTTATCTCATACTTTTCTTAACCCTTAATTCCGGTAACTCGCTCTGAACTTCTGTCTCAGCTCTCATGGCCAAATATCCCTCTCCCCACACAACACGCCCTTCCTTTCGCTCTTCCTCTCACTCCCTCTCTCCCCTCCTGCTCCTCTTCCTTCACACTCCCTCTTCTCCTCCTGCTCCTCTTCTCTCACACTCCTTCTTTCTCCTCTCTCTTCTCCGCTCCCTCTCTCCCCTCTTCTCTTCCTCTTCCTTCGCTTCTCTTCTTCCACTCTCTTCTCTCCTTCGCCTCTTCTCTCACACTCCTCTCTCCTCCTCCTTTCTCCGCTTCTCTCTCTCCCTCCTCCCTCTCTCCCTTCCTCTCCTGCTCTCTTCCTTACACTCCTCTCTCCTCCTGCTCCTTCCTTCCGCTTTCTCACACTCCCCTCTCCTCTTCCTCCTCTTCCCTTCCGCTCTTCCCTCACACTCTCTCTCCCCCCTCTCCTCTTCTTTCCCTCTTCCTCCTCCCTCTCTCCCCTTCCTGCTCCCTCTTCTCGCTCTTCCCTACACTTCCTCTTCTCCTCCTGCTCCTTCTTCCTCACACCTCTCTCATCCTCCTCTTCCCTTCCGCTTTTCCTTCACACTCCCTTTTCTCCTCCTGCTCCTCTTCCCTTCCGCTCTTCCCTCACACTCCTCTCTCCCTCCTGCCTCACTCTTCTTCGTCCCTGACTGCAAGCCCTTAGCCGCACCTCCATCCCTATCTCTCCACCTCCACCTCCATGCTGTGTGCTATCCCTCACTTGAGGCGCTCCCTCCCTCCCCCCTGGCGAGGCTGGGGGTTCCCTGCAGGGCCCGGGGTGGAGGAGGGAGAGCCAAAGCAGCGGCTACCTTGAGAGCAGGATACCAGCTGTGGCGACGAAGCGAGTTTCGGCTGTACGATCTGCATCTCATTTCTTCTGACATGCCGCTGACCAGGAAGCTATCAGCATCACCTCACAAGCCTAAATGAATCTCTGGACCTTTCCTACACGTCGTTTCGGAAAGGAAGGGGAACACGACCCGGGACATGGCAGCCCAAAACAGGTAAGTCATCTCACCCGATTACAGGCGGCTGGAGGTCCCGGTACTCGTGCCACAGCTGCTCGGAAGACCAAAACTCGTGGGCCTGCGATGGCACTCAAGGCTTATTGAGTTGAGGGAGAAGAGTAAGAGGAAAAGCGGTGGTGGGGATGAGTCAGGTGAAGTGCGCTGTGGCAGGTGAGGCAAACAGGTGTATCCCGGCAAGCCAGAAGGATAAGCAGGCGGTAACAAAGCAATCAGCATGCATATCGCCTGCCCGGTAGAATGACCACGCCTGCTTCACCGACAATGAATGGCACTGCGCTTGCAAGACCTGTCACTGGTGGGCGGCGACCCTGGGATGCCCAAAATATCTGACAGTATTAAGCTGCGCATTTTGCCTTAACGCCGAAACAAAACTCCTGAGCATCTCGTCATGAGTGAATAAACACTCACCCATCTCAGGGGGGGGGGGCGAGGCTCTGTCCTCCTGTAATAAGGGACGACCATGTCCGTCTTTTACCAATAGAATTTTGGGGGAAATTTGAGAAAGTCACGGAGGAGGGAACGGTGAGTGAGAGTGAGTGAAAGAGAGATATCTAGTAATTGAATGTGTGAGTGTGAGTAAGAGCGTAAGAGTGTGAGAGTGTGAGTGCGAGAGACTGTGTGTGAGTGAGTGTGTGTGTGTGTGAGTGAGAGAGAGAGAGAGAGAGAGAGAGAGAGAGAGAGAGAGAGAGAGAGAGAGAGAGAGAGAGAGAGAGAGAGGAGAGAGAGAGAGAGGAGAGGAGGGAGAAGAGGAGAAGAGAAGAAGAAGAAGAAGAAGAAGAAGAAGAAGAAGAACGAGAAGGAGAAGAGAAAAAGAAGTAGTATTAGTAGAAGGAGGTTAGGTTGGAAAAAAAATATGAAGGAAAAGAACAGGAATAGGATGAAGCACCAAGCCTGAGAGCACAATAAATGGAGGGCAGAAGAGCGCCTTCTTCCCCATACCCATCGAGCTAAAAGTTAAGACCCGAACCAGCAGCAGATACGACTTGACTTGTTCTCGCTTACTGAGTCAAGTCATTCATGAACAGTCAGGAGAGATATCTGCCTTATAAGTCTCGCCGCGAGTTCTACTGACTGATACCTATTTGTCAAGGGAACAGGAGCACGGCGAAGGGGGGGGGTCTTCGAAGGGGGGGGGTTCTTCGGAGGAGGGCGGGGGGCGCCTAGGGTTAAAAAGCGGCCCAACGCGAACTCAGCCAAACATAGGCAAACCTTGAACCTGATCCATAACTAGAAAAGTCGTCTAACAACTCGAAAGTTCATTTTCAAACGAGGACGGACTGGACTGGGGATTCTTCGGGCACCTGTCTACAGAATCTCACGTCTAGCTCGCGTGTGTCATGACTGGCTTACACTATATAACCATAGTCAGAATAACTAGTAGTTCGTTCACATGAGAAAAAGAGAATACGGAACTCAATTTAGTATAACGATGACCTGAAGTTAGTGATAGAAGATGTATTCCCCAAGGAAACAAAGCCAGGGTATTCATGCCCTCCTGCCCCCCCCATCCCTCCCTCCCCTACCACGGGCGATCTCCCGGACACTATACGGACAGAGGCAGACCCGCCTCCAACAATTCGCATCATGCACACAGCGACACCTAGCGCACGGCAGAGGGAGCAGCGAGGCGGGGCAATGGAGGGGCAATGGAAACACAATCAGTCCATTCAGCGGCGAGGGCAACAAGAAACATCTGGCCGCCGTCAAGAATACGACAGGGATCTTGCAAGACAGACAGACGTGGACGTAGGCAAACTGGCAGGCTGACAGGCCGCCTCATTAGTAGGGCGGCAAGAGGCAGGGTATCTGGCGAGGTGGAGGGAAGGGTTGGCAGGAGAGGCGGGGCGGGGAAGGAAAACATATCCGAGGGTAACATGACGTAGAAGAGGAACTATAGAAGAAAGGGATGATAAAGAGAGTGAGAGAAAGCCCCGACAAGAGTGCTAGACAAACCCGAGAGCTGCCAGGGCCCCGTGATAAGTCAATAGGGGGAAAGAGAGAAGGCGGAGGAACAGGGTCAAGAGGGCGGGGAAAGACTGGGCGGCGTAGGAAGAAGGCGTATGGAAGAACGAGGGCGGGACGAATGGGGGGTGGGAAATGGAGAAGGAGGAAGCGTGGAAGAGACAGGACTCAGGGGAAGAAAAAGAAAAGAGGGAGGAAGAGAAGGGGGGATATATTCACACAGTGGACAGTAAGACAAACAAAAAACAACATAACAAAAACAAAACAAACACACAAACAAAATCCAATAGAAAAAGAGACGCTTAAGAGCCATGAGTTGGGAAGAGACTCCACACGATGACGCTCAGAGGCCGATTCCGGGCAAGACTGAAAGACTGAAGACGGCCAGCTGGGAAAATCATAGGAAGTGAACTGTCACGTCGGGATGCCGGGCCGCGGAAGGAGGAGGAAGGACGGCGTGAATAAACAGCGAGAGGAATCGAGGCACACCCGGGGCAAGGCCAGGCCAGGCCACTGTGGCGAGATCGTAAACCCCGAGAGAGGAAAAAAGAAGGGAGGTGGAAACTCGAGAAATTAGGCAGAGGGAGGATGGATACTTCGGCCACTGCAGCTGGGGATATGAGGGGAAAGGCTTGGGGGGGGGGGGGGAGGAAGGAAGAGGGCGAAGACGAAACAAAGGATCAAAAAAGCAAAAGAGGAGACAAAAAGAGTGCATTGCAAGAAATGGGAGAGAGAGAGAGGGGAAGAAAGGAGAGAGAGAGAGGGAGAGAGGGGGAGAGGGGGGAGAGAGAGAAGAGAGGGGGAGAGAGGAGAGGGGAGGGGGGGAGAGGAGAGAGAGGAGAGGGGAGAGGGGAGAGAGGAGAGAGGGAGAGGAGAGAGAGAGAGAGAGAGAGAGAGAGAGAGAGAGAGAGAGAGAGAGAGAGAGAGAGAGAGAGAGAGAGAGAGAGAGAGAGAGAGAGAGAGAGAGAGGGGAGGAGAGAGAGAGAGAGAGAGAGAGAGAGAGAGAGAGAGAGAGAGAGAGAGAGAGAGAGAGAGAGAGAGAGAGAGAGAGATCGCAATAAGCAAGGCGACATGCAAACGTGAGGCAGAGCGGCGGGAGCAATAATGTGAGGGGAGATTATTGGTATTCAGTGAAGCAAGATCTACCAAGGCCAACCTGAGATACACGGCTTGGTAGTCGACAGCAGGGAAGCTAACTAACGAACAAGCACATCAGATTCTATCTAAAAAAACCTTCGTCGTCCATAAATCGAGAGCCGAAAGAAACAAAAATAAATAATAAGTAAATAATAAAAAAAGAACAAAAATCCCACGCATTTCAATCAAATCAAATCGAACCGAAGCACGCAAAGCAGGAGAAGAGAAGAGGAGAGGAGGCGAGCGCGAGGCACCCGACCCACGCGAGCGGCACTGCCCGAGGCCTTGCCGGAGCGACGCAGCCCCTCTCCTGCCGAAACCGAGCCGCGCGACGCTTGCGAGGGCGTGCCGGCTGTTATTTCTCTCTTTCTCATCGTCTCAGCTGTTTATCTACGACTGGTAAAAGCGTAAACAAAACAATGCGTACCAATATATGCGCACCACCGATACAAAATACCAATGGCTGAATTATTTTTATCACAGGATGACTATTGCCTCTCTCCATCACGTTTATCATAGCAACATCGCGTCAATGGCAACGACTCGAGTCATGCGGCTAAATGCAGGATTCAAGT
>NW_020870312.1:682774-685274 GCF_003789085.1 Penaeus vannamei
CGTCGGGGTAAAGGACCTTTTCGCCTGCGGGAATCGTGAGCGGGCTTGCCAGTCAAACCGTGGGGCTACGGGCGAGCGCATGGACACGCGTAGGCATAGAAATGGATGTGTGGGGACAGATGTGGGAGGGGGTGATAATTTAAGTCGAGGTAGGTAGCCGTGCGGGCAAGCGGACGTTCCTCATAATGGCAGGTATGTGGCACTGGTGGTGGTGTCTCACGGCACAATTGCTAAATCACCGCTGCTGCACGCCCTGCTCTCCCTCCAACCCCGTCTACCAATATTGTGTCTACTAGAACTGTCACTATCGCTTCTCCATCAAGTCCCATACGATTATTCACGATTCTTTCTCCTCTTGCAACCTCTTTTCTTTTAGCAGAGGCGAGCACCTCCTAGAACGCACGAGCTTCAGTCCTCGCTTAAAGGACCTCCAACAGAGCACTCGCTTGTCGCAGACTTCCGCCCCAAATGTGCAAAATGCGATCACAAACCCTTCCGGATCAGATCGCACTCGGATTACGATACCTCAATAAGTATATGAAATTTAGCTCTCCCCAGTGCTGATTGGATGACTGCAAATGGCCCATTACATCATTGCCCTTCCAATCATGACTGTTCGCTCTTCCACCCCAAGAAAAGTCTGGACCACCATAACCAGTCCGTCCAGAAGGGCAGGTTTTTTATACTTAAATAGCAAAAATGCTACCATCTCCCTGTCCCTCCCTGGGCTGACGTGCAGGACCGACACCCACGTGAAGTCTCGGACCAAAATCACCAAGAAACAGTGGCGACTTCACCGAGCTTCCTCCTCAAGGCGTCGGGGGATTGGCAGCTGGTTGCCGAATCCCGACGACGGCACCGAACTGCTCCGCTGCCGTCTGCGAGGATGCATGGCAATGGCATGTAAGATCTACATGCCCATTGCTTAGGGCATACAGCATAACAGCAAGCGGGGACATGGAGGGAGGGAGGGAGGGAGGGATCGAAGGAAGGACGGTGGGAGGGTGAGAGGGAGGGAGGGAGTACACCACGAGGCCGTCACTGGAGCCAGGCTGTCTGGTGGATCCAGCCCTGCCCCTGCCCACACGCCCCTTGCCCACAAGGTCGCTTCACACCCCAACACACAACACAATACCGACCTTACACGCCAGAACAGTATCAGCTGATCGGGTGGAGCTCTGCATGGCTCAGAATGTCAGCTCTAGATGGTTAGGGGATTATCCGCTTCTCGGGGCTCACCACACACAGACCTGCATACCCGCTCACAGCCATTTGAGATGCCCATAGCGAAATTACAGGGGCATTTTGAGGACAACTCCAACTAATGTACACAAAGCAATTCCCATAATTTTGCATATGCACCTCAATACGCCCGTCAAAATACTCCCTTGCATACGCCCCATCCTCGGACTTTCAAGCAGCTGTCTGCAACACATCTAACGTGATTGCAGTTCCCTCATTCCACGGAGCATTCACACCCATAACCCAAGCTCTTTTCCCCGTCCCTCATGTTTAAGTTCCCTCCTTCGACAGATGAAAACCGAATTCCTTGGTGCGAGCGCCGCCCGCGCGGGGGCTATGAGCCTCCACTCCTGCCGCCACGGGAGCCTTCCGCGGGTCCCGCAGCCGCACCGAACCGTCACGGCGACTTGGTCATGTCATCCGCGGAGCAGCACTCGAGCTGTTTTGTGGCAGAGGGCAGACGACGAGAGATGAGGGGATTCAAATGAGTGCGGGGCGGCGCTGGTAGCCAAATATACTGGTGATGTCAGTGGGCCGGACGGACCAGGGCCGGCAGGGAGGGCTGGACCCTTGCACACGCCCAGCCTCACTACACCCTCACCCACCAGCTCCCCCTTACACCTCTCTCTTCCTGCACGCTTGTTCTCTTCAACCCTGCCGCCCCTCACCCTTCCTCTTCGCATCATTTTCTTCGAATCCTTCGCCCTCTTCTTCAATCCGACCCTCTCCCCGGCCCTCACTCTTAAACTCGCTCATAAACTTCCCCTCACTCCTTCGCTCCCCTCCTCCCCCTCCCTCTCGCCCCGCTTGCAGTCCGCCCCGCGTGCCGTTCTCAAGTACCGAACATTTCCCGAAACCTATTCGTCGCTGAGACCCAGCATCGAAAACCAAACCCTTCTCTCCTCGTTCCGTCATTCCTGTTAATCCCATAACGCCGCCAATCCCATAACGCCTCCCGTACACTGACACTTCACCCGCCGTCCCACATCCACAATCTTTCCTCTTCTCTCTATCCTTTATCCCATCCGCGACTGCGTTACGGCCATCCTCGCGCTTCCCCCTTCCAATCTTTCACTGCTAAACCAATTCCAAGCGACATCTGCCTCTTTTGCGACTCTCCCGTGCCTTCAACCTCACTCTGTATAATGGGCATGGAACCTATTCGCTATAGCCAGGGGCCATTCTACACCCTACCCCCCCCCCTCCCTCCCGCCCTCCGAAGCTCCATGCAATGATTCAAGCACCCGTGTCATTCCCC
>NW_020870312.1:695274-702774 GCF_003789085.1 Penaeus vannamei
TATATTTTTACTACTTGAAGTTACCACAAGAAGCGCCGACGAAAATACGGTAAAAACAACTCTTACAACCGTACCCCGGTCAGCGTTGTGCTTTTCACTTCAGACGACAAGACACAGACCACGCTACTCCTCTTACTCCCGCCCGCAAATTGGATAACTGATATTCCGTCTCGGGAAACAAACTAGGTTGTAATTCGCGTATCGATCCCATTGGCGGGGGGCACGCTTGACCAACGTTGGGTTAGCGATGCCTGGTGGTCGAAGGTCCAAATCTGGCATCTGAAGTAATGCACTTCGTCGTCGTGAGGCTCCTCTTTAACGACATTCTCCCGCTCCCTGAAATAAGAAGCTTCGGAACGTTCTCAGACTTCCCACTGCTAAGTGTTCTCGACGCACGTTAATGCTGCCTCATTTACGATGCATGTACATGACGAACGAACAGACATCACGACGCCTCAACTCGAGCCGAGAAAAAGTTAATAACAGATTAAAGCTGCAAATTACATAAATTTCGCCGAATTTTGACAGGAACCCGCGACAGATACTCCTTGAAGTTACCACAGAACCCCCCCTCCGGACGCGACGAGTACTTTGATACGGGTAAAAAACCAGCATAGCCAGGCGGACAACTTACCCAACCGTTTCCACGGTCCTGGCGGGGTCCACGAAGTACCGGTTTGTCACTTCAGACGATTGAGGCAAGAACTGAATGTCTCACAGAGGGTGCACCCGCTACTCCTCTTACTCCCCGCCCGCCGCTGATATTCCGTCTCGGGGAATACAAACACTAATGGGTTTGTAATTCGGTATCGATCCATTGGCGCGGGGGATCAGGCCTTGCTGCGAACAACAGTTGTTTACATGTCGAAGGTCCGTTGGCGTATCTGGCGAGTCCGAAGACCTGCCACTTCGAACGTCGGAGGGTGCGAAAATGCTGCCTTAACGACATTCTCGGATGGCGTTTTTCCGAAATAAGATGCGATCGGAAACTTAGGGTGGAATCTTCAGGACTTCCATAGAACGCTAAGCTAGCCCCACTCCAAGTGTACGAAAATGTTTCTCCGAACCTCAAAATTTCATTATAATTCTCGGAATGTACATGACGAACGAACGCACATCCGACGCCTCAACTCGAGCCGAGAAAAGTTTTAACAGATTAGAAGCTGCAAATCCATAAATCTTTGCCGAACGCATCGCCGTGACGAGTACCCGCGCATCCACTCTCATATTATCCCCGGGCGCCAACAACCTCCGGCCGGCGTGCACGAGCCGGCGGCCATTAACGCTTGACTCGGCGACACGCTTTTTCCCGAGAGCAAGCCAGGCGTACACTCAACCCACCCCGGACGGAACGGCGGGAGCTTTCTCCGCTCCGGCCGGGGTTAAACGAAGTAAAAAATGTAAAATCAACTGAGGCATAAAAAACTACCTCGCTCAGAGGGAGAACAACGGAAGGGGCCCACTGGATTAAAAGTTTTGCGGGAACATTGTTTGATGTATTTCGGCATATAGGCTTCTTTTAACAACAACCCCGGCGTGACATTAACGCTTCCACTTTACCCACACATAATAAGCTTTCTCACAACCGCTAAATAAAATATAAAACTTAAAACTCGCTCGGGAGAAAAGGAAAGGCGGGAAAAGTGTTTCCCCGTTGTTTGTATTTTTATATTCTTTCTGTGCGATTATCATGCGCTTTCCACCTTCCCACTCGCACTCCCAAACTCGCAAATCGCCACACAGTATCCGCTCCCGCTTCCCCCACAACTGAGCATACTCCGGCACGAAGAACGTTTCACCCCCCGCGTCCCACAGAACCGAACGAACGCGATCGAGGCTCCCTAACAAGTCCGGGTCTTCAAAAATCATAACTGCAAAGGGATCCGGTTGACGCGGACGAGGAGTTATACTTGGCGGACGTTAAATCGAGTCTTCATGTCTCTTACAGCCATCATAAAATGTTGAGTTCCATTTGACGCGAGCATTATGCAAAAGTGTAATATCTAAATCATCGGTTGTAAAGTTGACTACTTCAAAATATTGTTTTAGAGACACTCACGAGTATCTTTTTGGCAAAGCTTCATTATCCAAACAGTGCAAATAGTGCGAAACTTAAGTAACAATAATGGCTTCCAAGAGGATCTTTCATAAGAAGCTGCACGGGGAAGAGAAAATAAATGGCGAAGAGAAATCCTACGCGGTGGAAAACGAAGCTCGAAAGCAAGGAAACGATATGTGAATAAAACAAAGAATAGGGGGAAAACGGGAAAACGCACGAAATCATGCACTGTGAAAAGAAGCGAAATGTTCACACTCGTGGGGAAAAAAATAGCAAAGACGGCGACGGAGGGAAGAGGGCCGAGCGGTGCCTGGCGCGTACGGAACTCGGGCAGGAGCCGGCAGCAGGTAGGACGGGCGTGGCGCGACATATGGCCCGGTGATCCCTCAACTCCGGGCCCATCGCCGGGTAATCGCCTCCGCCTCGTAATCATCGCCCGGCAATCATGGGCAATTACGGGCCTGACGGACGCCGCGCGGAATCACGAATTCGACGCCCCATTTCGCATGTAGATTTGTCGCGCGGGGGCGGCCGGGCGCTTCTCCGTCATTTCGGGGGACGTTACAGGGCCCGACACCGTTTACGCGGCGATAACCATATGTTTGACACGCGGTTCGCATCGAGCAGGAGCCGGCTCGGTCTCGTCAGACACGTCCAGACGAACGAGCGACGGAAATGAAACCTCGACCCGGACGAAGCTCCATCGACAGCGAAGCCTGGTAAAAAAAAACTGGCACCTCGGGATAATTAAACGATGTTTAAATAAGGTGTCGGGTTTGCCAGGAGGGAGATGGCAGAGATAGTGACACGTTGGTTCAGACAATGAGGTTATGGGATGCGTGGTAACATTCCCACGGACGCGCCGCTCCCGCCGCCGCTCTCAGGCAGGACCCGCCTCGATATGCATCAGCTCTGAACTACTTCTGCCAGGCATTGAAACAGTAACCTTTGCACGCCACCTGTCGTCTCTGTCTGCCGACGGATTCACATGAACCTGCAACGACCCTTTCAAAATCGACTTGGATTCGCTCCTTCACTTTCTCGACGACTGCCAGCCTTCCGGTCGTACATCACGACTTCCTCCTCTTGCGTCGTATCCCAGTCATTACCTCCATCAGCCTATACTTAGACTCGGTCAAAACACGGTTTCCTGACAGGTCGGTCGCCGTCATCGGTGACAGCCTAATCTCTACGACAGTAATAGCTTCAAGGCTGAATTTACAATAAGGAAAACCATTATCCAAAACCCGAACGAACATAAATATTCCTTTGTAACGTTTACAAATCGTGAGAACGTTTTTGGCTAATAAACATATCAAATTGCCACAGACAATTGGCCACATCACAAGTCCCCCGTTAAATCGAATTTATAGTCTATCATATTAAAACAAATCATAAAGAAATCATAACACACAGACGTCAGCAATGCAGATTAAAATTGAAACTAATGTAACTTCTTAAGAGACAATATGTTGTCAAGAATACTTCACACTTGGCCATCTTCGGTAAAATCCCTGGCCCTTCGACGAGGCCAAATTGGCGGTGACCCCTGACCCAGCGTCGCCCCAGTTTCGATCCAATATTCCGGCTATACTTGCGCCACACCGCCGGCTCCCCTCGCCAAGGCCTACACACGACACTCCCTCACCTCAAGTTTAACGCGATACACTTCCGCCAGACGACCATATCCGTGGAAACCAAACATAACTGGTGGCACCACAGGCTGGCACTGCCGCACCGTGCACGCCGGCACACGCAAGGTAAACGCACGAGTCCTGCGAGCCAGAAAGGAGCCGAAGTCTGATGGTGATGACGCCCAAGAAGGTACCTGCGTCACGCAAGGAAGCTGGGTCGTGTCCGCTCCTAAATACCTGCCACAGGTGCGCGGGACGCTGGAGCCCAGCCACGCCCCTCGCCTTCAGCCCCCTCCTTTCCATAACCAGCCCGACTTGCACGCCATTATAGACAAGAATAGCTCACAATTACAACAATTTTAGAGTCTTGCGAATCCAGACACCTTTTCTGCGTTGACTGAACGTGCCACAGAGTCGACAACCGGTTTATTTCCTTCAATAAGTCTATGGATTCCATATCATCCTAAAGAAACACAAAGTCAACTCCAACCACGACACCATACAAGCCCCTGGATAACGTCGTCCCCAAACTCTAGTAAAGACAGCTTTCCATATAGCATTAATTCTCCCCAGATCCTTCTGGCTTGATAATGTTTGGCATTCCATTCTTGCGGGTGTGCAGGCGGCCCGGGCACCCAGACATCAAAGTACGGGAACTTAATGGTTCCGTCACATCCATCCGGCCTCGGGGTCACCACACACAAATTCATTAGCAAGGCGGAAAATCACGTGACACCAAGTTTTCCTAAGACACTACGGGGCGCCGCAGGACAAGCGCCGAGATTGGGGCGGGGCGGGTCGAGGGGACCTGCAGTAAGGGAGCGCATGGGTCGTGCTTTAAACACACAAACACAGACACAAACATTCGCACAAACGCACAAATGGTCAGGGTGCTTCTATGCGTGGCTTCGTGGGCGTGTTAGTATGGCCCGAGATTTAAAGAGAGTTACGGAATATAATGGAATAAAGACATGCAGAGTGAGACGAAGAGATGAACACTGGCATGTAGAGAATGGGGATTCATTCGTAGGTAGATTTAAAAAACGAAGCAAAATCTAGTAACTGGGATCAGATGGGAGGCGATGAGAGGGGGGGGGGGCCAAAGGGGATGGGGGAAGGGGGGGGATCGAAGGAAGAAGACGCAGGAGAGAAAATCAGGCAAAAAAGGAAGTGCACAGACAAACGACAAGTGGCACGGGAAGGACGCAATTAAACGGGAGAGGGAAAACACGGAGATGAAGACCAGGACAAAAGAAACAAGTAACTGAAAAAAAATGATGAGGTAGCGGTATGAAGGAGACAGGAAGGACTAAGATAAGACCAAATCAAGTCCCTGTAAAACAGAGGAGGAGGAGGAGGAGGAGGAGGAGGAGGAGGAAGACGGGAGAGGGGGATAGGGATATGGAGGAGGAAGAAGACGGGGAGAGGGAGGAGAAGGGTGGGGGAGGGGATAGGGAGAGAAAGGGAGGGGGAGGGGGGGAGGGGGATGGGGATAGGGAGGAGGAGGAGGAGGAGGAAGAAGACGGGAGATAGGAAGGAGAAAGGAGGGGAGGGGAGGGGGAGGGAGGGAGGGAGGGAGGGAGGGAGGGAGGGGAGGAGGGAGGGAGGAGGAGGAGGAGAAGACGGATGATAGAAAAAGAAGGGGGAGACGCAGTGGATGAGAGAAGAGATATAGAACGAATAGGAGGAAGAAAAGGGTGAGGGTGGTGAGAAAGGAGATGAAGAGGATGAGGAAGGTATAGGGATAAGAGGAAGAGGATGAGGAAGGTATGGGGATAAGAGGAAGAGTAGGAGGAGGAGGGGAGGGAGAGAAGGAGGAGGAGGAGAAGAAAGAGAAGAATGAGGAAGAGGATGACAAAGACGACGATAAGAGGATAAAAAAGGATGGCAAGAATGAAGAGAATTAGGAAATGGAAATGGAGATGATGGTGAGGAGAACGAGAAAGATAAAAGAAGGAAGGAGAAGGACGCGACGGAGGCAAGGCACGGCGGCTGAGCCACGAGGGCCGGGCATGGATGGGATGAGGCAGCCGCGGGTGGACGGTCTGCGGCGGCCCGTGAGCGGCCGTCAGCGGCAGTGGCGTCGCCTCGGAGCCTAAGACAAATCTTTCCGTGATAGCGGGGCGCCGGGGGCAATTTTCCGGTCGTGTGAGGTCGCCTTGTTTTCCGACCAAATTTTCCGCCGCCATACATGAGCGGCCGTTGGGATTAGCTGGAGATGCGGAGTGGCACAACCCTTCGTTCATGCGTTCACACTATATCGTTCAGATCCGGCCACCACTTCTCGAGCCTTCTTACAACCATGAGCTCGCATGGCGCCCGACGCCTGTGTTTACTTACAGAATTTGCTCTCTTCACCTTCGCCATCGAGTTGGAGCTCGTCTCTGCGCGGGCGGACCACGGCCAGTGAACACGCCCATCCATCGAATCATCCCCGAATGACTCGCGCCGAGCAATCCAACCTTTCATACAATCTGACACAAGCACACGAGCAAAGAACACCCGGAGGGACACCAGCCTTCCCCAATAACACCTAATGCCCTCTCTACCTCGCCTGGCCGCGTCCCGACACAGGCGCTGACGACCTCCTTGTGGCGGGACGTGTGAGTGACCACCGACGGGCGTTGCGGCGCCGCCTCCGCCCTCGCGCTCGAACCTCCGTCGGACGCGATCGCCCCTTGCGTGCACCGGCCGCCCATGCACCCCGGCTCGTTCCGTCCGACTCGAACCATCAAAATTCGCATAGAGGAAAACACGCGTAAATATACTTGCACACTCTTGAACCTATACCAAAACCCCCCCGCCAGATGTGGGTCACCCAGCCCCGATTTCCTCGCTCGGAAAATAATGGGCGCTGGCGTGGTATGGATGCGCTGCTTCAAACAGTGACAAGGCTATTGGAGGGGCCTCTAATGGGCAGAGACAATAGGCGACCTTTTCCACGGCCATACTACGACAACGGGCTGACCTTCTCCCGACATTTATCGCAAAGAATAGCCTTTTAACGACATTTACAACATATGACAACTTCCAATAAACATCGCAGTACCTGACGACTAGATCAACATCTCCGGGGCTAGAAATAACCCCACGAGCGAAGCCTTCGAACCGAGCGTCTTCCAGCGCCCAAAGAGGAAGACAAATGAAGCTCATTCCAAACTTCAAATAATTTCACCCTAAAAATAATAAAAAAATAATTGATAGTTAAAATGGCCTATTAAGTTGAAAATGAAAATGGCAGTTGATTTACAGAAAAAAAAACTTTTCCATTAAGTATAAAGATCTAAAAAACAAGATGATTGATGCTACGATGACAGGGATAAATTTTGCTCTCTTAATCACGACTAATTCCTTGAAAATAGTGAGGCAATTAGTTAAAACAAGTAAACGTGCGCTATGAACACACGCGCGAACAAATGCTGAATAATTAAGAGTAATCTTTCCGTCATTCTAGACAGTAAAAAACGTCAAACATGCACGCACACGCACACACACACACACACATCCACATCCACCACGAACCCACCCACACATCCTTCGACCCACCCTTCTTCCCTCCCCGCCCCCACCACCATTCCCTCCCCAACACAAAATCCTTCACAAGGGAGAAGAAAAAAAAATCACAATAATAATAATAACCATAATAACAGCGAGATTAACAATGACGCAGGGGACCGGGGTGGGGTGGGGGTGGGGGAGGGGGATAGAGAAAAAAAACCCTCCCAAGAAACGAAAGTCCGCTGGGTTTGCTTGCGGTCGAACCAACCACCACACACGCGGAGAAAAACACAGTACGAAACACACGGC
>NW_020870312.1:739948-742448 GCF_003789085.1 Penaeus vannamei
CGGTACCTGGTCGGCATCATAAGCAGAGGCCTGCCATGTGGGGACGCCACGAACATTACGATGCCAAGCTTCTACATCAGTGTTGCTGACCACGTCGACTTCATTAACAGTATTATGTACTCGGATTTCTAAGTCTCAAGGCTTATTAGCAAGGCGCGAGTCCAGATGCTTAGGGCGACAAGGGTTCTTGTCTTCTCTTAAGACTGGCCCTTGGCCGTCAAAACAGGGCTCCTTCCTTACTCGCTGCTGTTGCGGTCGGGGTGGAGGCCCAGGCTGGCCAGGGGAGGTGGACTCTGCATCGTTGTGGTATATGCTTTTAAATGTACGACGTGTCCGTCCATCCATTTCTGTTATTTTATTTTATTTTGTTATCTTTATGAATGTCTCTAGTGTCAGATATAGTACATATTACTATTAGCCAAAAAGTTGTGTTGATATATTTTTAGTTCACCATATTTTGTTGGCAATATTTGAAGAAAACTTGTTGAAAACTGTTGAAGGTAGTTTAATTTCCCCTTTCTGCATGAGAAATAAATGAATATAGAAAAAACAACACAGTTTCTACTTTTTTGCGTATTTATCTATACATACATATCCCTCGCATACAACGCGTAGTATGATCACCGTGAGGCTGCGATAGCGGATGCAAATGGAGGAGCAAGTAAGAAAAAAGAGAGAGAATTTAAAGGGTAAAAGGGGTTTACGTTGTGCTATTCCGGCGATGATGGCAAAGGAAATGGATTGGGTAAAGTGCCAAGTACTGAGGTGAAAGAGGGATCATCAGTGCACACTCCACAGATAGGATGTGAGGGGACTGCTGCCACTGAACAGACCTCAGTGGGCATGTCAGAGAAGTAGATGGAGGCGCACCTGAAGTGGTGGGAAAGTACGAAGTCGGAGTGAGAAACGAAGGGCAACAGGATCGTGGATTTTGCTACTGCACATCATCTGGCAATTGCCAACACCTTCAAGAAAAATTTAAAAGGCACACAACGTACATCAGTGACGGACTGCACTCCCAGATAGAGAGATGGGGAAAACACTATTGAAAGAAGCAGCCACAAAAAGATAAACTGGTGGTGTGTAAAACGGAAATTCAAAACAGGGGAAAGCATCGACAGCAGTGAGTGAAGAAAACACGCTGGTGGAAGCAGAACGAGATAGATCTCAGGAAGGTTTGCGAAAAGAGTGAAAGAGGAATTAGTGCAACACGAGGATAGGCCTTGGGATGTGTTGAGCTCGACAATGAGGGCAACGGCAAAGGAGGTACTGGGTGAGACATGTGGGGAGGCTAGGAGGAAGGAGGAAAATTGGTGGTGGAATGCGGAAGCTTAGGAAGTGATAACGAGGAAAAAAGGTAATGAAGAGAGAGCGTGACTTGAATAGTTGTGATGATAAGTACAAGAAAGATAAGGAAGCAAAGAAAGTGGTAATAGAGAGAAACATGCATCATTTTTACCCCAGCATGGAAGAAATGAACGGTCTGATAAATGCAATAAAGATAGCAAAACAGAGAAACTGTCTCTAGATACGTACCAAGCAACTGAGAGGAATTACACTTGTGGATAAGATCTCAGAAGAGGAAATGTCAAAGGCATTGCAAAAGATGAAGCACGGAAAAAACATAAGCCAGATAACACACCAGTAGAGGCATAGAAAGACTGTAGTTTTAAAACATCTGAAAATCACAATTTATTATAAAATAACGTATATACGTATTTTTTTCAAGACCATCAATGTTCCAGTCGAGAGTTCAAGACATCAGCTTTATTCCTGCCATCCCTGATATGTTATTTTGATTTAAGTTGTTATTTTAGATGTTGGGGTAATTTTCTTTTCACAAGTTACCATAAGTGTTTTGATGATGGCATGTTTACTACGGGCTATAGAAACATAGCTGTCATGCTGCACCTCTCTATAATGAGGCGTGTCTGACCTGATCTAACTCTTATAGCCATACAGTTCACTATATTATATCGCTTAGGTATAGTAAAATGATTGATTTTTAACTCCTTTGTTTAAAGTGAGGCTATTACGATAACATTATCGTCTTCTCCCGAGGTTGATAATAAAGCTTATTATTAAGGTAAGGTAAGGTAATATAAGATATAAAAAAGTGCCAATAATATATATTTGCTGTATATGGTTATATAATGCACTGTAGATCTAAAGAAATTTGCGTTTCCGGCGTTTTTTCAGTCGCCGATGCGCTAGATTGAGCAGGAATACAAGATGTTAGCGCCTAGCGATCGCCCACCTTGGCGAACATTGGGTTTTAAAGTAAAGCCTCCCTCACTCAGATGATTGCCTGGCGTAGCATCGCCAGGCGATCGCCAGCATGGGCATGTTTTAAAAATAGGCAGGACTGGGATCGAATGTTTGATGGAGGTGTTTACAAAATTTATGGAGAAAGAAGTGCTAGAAGAATGGAGTACCCAGAATGAAGGTGTGGAACTGTACGGATGAAAAGTATATTCGCCTAATACATCACATGTACCAA
>NW_020870312.1:769948-774948 GCF_003789085.1 Penaeus vannamei
ATCGGAATTGCACCGTTCTCATGTGCGCAGAACTCGGTCCCTGTTAAGGGACAAGGAACAGTTTATTAGGAGTCTTGCAGAGGAGGTAGAAGGCCATTTCTTAGTAAATGACCTTCGTCCTGCATACCAAGCCTGAAAAGCTGAACTCCAACCCCTCTTCACAGGTGACAGCAGTTCGCTCAGTAAGTGGTCAGATCGTTTCAGATCCTGTTGCGGTGCGGGGACGTTGGCTGAGTATTTTGAGCAGCTGTACCAGGTTGACCCACCAACAGTTAACTTGGATGCGGGTAGTGTCGAGATCCCGCTGCCGAATCCACCTATCAGTGAGGACCCTCCCTCCCTAACTGAAGTTAGGGGGGGCGATTTCCAAGCTGAAGAGTGGTAAAGCAGCTGGTATCTGCGGCATACCAGCTGAACTGTTAAAGGCTGGTGGTGAACCTATGGCACGGGGGTTACATGCTGTCCTGGCTGCCATCTGGCAGTCCGGTTCCATTCCTCCTGACCTGTTGAGGGGTGTGGTCATCCCTCTCTGGAAGGGGAAGGGGGACCGTTGGGACTGCAGCAATCACCGAGGCATCACACTGCTCAGTTACCAGGCAAGGTTCTTGCCCCACATCCTTCTGAGACGTCAGAGACCATCTACTGAGGCACCAGAGACTGGAGCAATCCGGATTCACTCCTGGTAAGTCCACAATAGACCGTATCCTCGCGCTTCGAGTCATTGTAGAGCGCCGTCGTGAGTTCGGACGTGGGCTGCTTGCAGCCTACATCGATCTCAAGAAGGCGTTCGATACGGTGCATCGGGAGTCACTTTGGGAGATCCTGAGGCTGAGAGGAATACCAACAAGGATTATTGGACTAATAGCAAGCCTGTATACTGGTACTGAAAGTGCTGTAAAGTGTGGTGGGGGCCTGTCGAGCTTCTTTCCTGTTAGTTCAGGAGTGAGGCAAGGCTGTGTCCTTGCACCAACTCTTTCAACACTTGCATGGACTGGATACTGGGCAGAGCTACTGTTCAAAGTCATTGTGGGGCAACGCTGGGCAATATCAAGGTTACAGACCTTGACTTTGCTGATGACGTTGCCATTCTATCTGAGTCTTTGGAAACCCTAGTGGCGGCTCTCGATGCATTTAGCAATGAAGCGAAGCCCCTGGGTCTAGAGGTCTCCTGGACCAAGACCAAGGTCCAGGAATTTGGGGACTTGTTAGGAGAACCTGTTCAGTCGGTACGTGCTTGCGGCGAGGACATTGAAGTCACAGAGAGCTTTACATACCTTGGTAGTGTAGTTCATAACTCTGGGCTGTCAGACCATGAAGTCAGCAGGGGTCATGAACTCTCTCAACAAGAGTATTTGGAGATGTCGGTACCTGTGCAGAAGGACCAAGCTACGGGTTTTCAAGGCCTTGATAATGCCAGTTTTGCTATACGGTAGCGAAACCTGGACATTGTCCTGTGCCTTGGAGGCTCGTCTTGAAGCCTTTTGTAATAGGTCCTTGCGCCAGATCATGGGGTACTGTTGGCGGGACCATGTGTCCAACCAACGGTTGCACCGTGAGACTGGCACAAGCCCTGTTATCTGCACAATCCGTGATCGCCAACTCAGGCTATATGGCCACCTGGCTCGCTTTCCTCAGATGATCCTGCCCATCAGGTCGTCTCTATTCGAGACAACCCTGGATGGAGGAGGCCTGTGGGACGACCGAGGAAGTCATGGCTTGGGCAGATCGACCAAACCTGCCGTGAAGAACTAGAGATGGGCCGAGTCCCTGCCTGGCGTCTAGCCATGAGGGATCCTCGTAGGTGGAAGCGAAGGGTGGATGCGGCTATGCGCCCCCGTCGGCGTCAGCCCCCATGATGATGATGATGATATATATATATATATATATATATATATATATATATAAAGAGAGAGAGAGAGAAGAGAGAGAGAGAGAGAGTATGTGCACAGTTGCATGTCTATAATTATACTCACACACACACACACACACACACAGAACACACACACACACACACACACACACACACACACACACACACACACACATATATATATATATATATTATATATATATATATATATATAGAGAGAGAGAGAGAGAGAGAGAGAGAGAGAGAGAGAGAGAGAGTATGTGCACAGTTGCATGTCTATAATTATACTCACACACACACACAGAAGGCTATCGCGTCCCATATTCCATGCACTAAATAACGACTAACAAGCCCATGCCCAGATCTCTAAAAGGAAGGAAGTGACGGCCAAGAAATCTCCAAAGACTTGGGGAGAAGGAAAAGCTAAGGAAGCGAGGTTTAGTAGTCGGCTGGTGACCAGAAGCCTCCAGTTGGTGGCGCTGCAATGGGAGATGGGAGGAGGAGGAGGAAGGGAGGGGAGGAAGAAGGAAGAGGAAGAGGAGGAGGAGGAAGGAAGAGGAGGAGGAGGAGTAGGGAGGAGGAAGGAAGAGGAAGAGGAAGAGGAGGAGGAAGGAAGAGGAAGAGGAAGAGGAGGAGGAAGAGCAGGAGCAGGAAGAGCAGAGGAGAAGAATGAGGAAGAGGAGGAGGAGAAGGAGGAGGAGAGGAACGAGGATGAGGAGAAGGATGATGAGGGGAACGAGGAGGAGGAAGGAAGAGGAAGAGGAGGGAAAGGAGGAGGAGGAGCAGAAGTAGCAGGAAGACGATGAGGAGGAGGAGAAGTAGAAATAGTAGTAGTAGGAGTAGGAGGAGGAACGAGGAGGAGGAAGGAGGAGAGGAAGAGGGAGGAGGAGGAGAAGAAGAACAACAACAAAAGAAGAAGAAGAAGAAGAACAAGAAGGTGGAGGAGGAGGATCAGGTGGAGAAAAGAAGAAAAAGGAGGAGGAGGAGAAGGAGGATGAGAAGAAGAAGGAGTAGACTAGGCAAAAAATCTAAAAAATATGCTTATTTAAGTTTCTAGAAACAAGGAAATATGTATAGGTCTATCTTGAGCAGTTTTTCGTGCTGAATACGAATATTTTGTTTGCCAAGGCTGAAAATGCCTAATTAGGTCAGTAATTAAGGTCAAAGATTAATGAGTCCAAAATTTATTTTTTTTTCGCAAAAATGCTCTATTGGATATTTTCCATACAAATATATAGAAGATTTTTCAATATATTTAAGAATAAGCTCTACACAGATCATGCAAAATTCAAATTTAAAGGAAAAGAAGATTTAAGCTTTAATGGCGAATATCTCCTTAACGGTAAAACGGTCTGTGTTCCCTTTGTTTTCAAGCAGTATAAAGTGCAGTAAAGTAGGATTTTTTGCATTATTTTGAAGTTTGAAGTTCTGTGCTCATTTCTTAAACCATTTATGGTCCATAGTTTTCATAGGGGTACTATTAAGGGAAGTTAAATGAGTGAAAAAAAAACAAGAAAAAAGAAAAAAACAAACAAATTTGAACTTTTTTTGCTGAATATCTCCCAGGATCAGGTATTTGACATCATTGTTTCTACCCTGTGTTCATCCAAAATCTTTCTTCACATGCTGCCATCTATCTGAAACTGTTCTAATCTCATTAGCCTTCTATTACTAGCTTCCTCCCACAGCAAGTGTCCTTTGCTTTGCAGTCTTGTTGCATGTTGAAGCACCCTTTATCCCAGAAACCAGGAAAACACATTTAAAGCAGAAATAGGACTAAGTAGAAGTGAACTCTGATGCTAACATACTCGGAAGACCCTTTGGGCCATAAAGTAGTTCTTAAAGTCTTACGTCACCAATTCAGAGAACGATAATACCCAATTGAGCTACCCCCCCCCCAATGGTAGGGGGCAGGGCTTAGGAATTGGGACATGCCACAGGGTGTTATTTCTTCAAGCAATATGGTCTGCAGCTCTCTTTGACAAAACCATATATACCATGAATTAGTATTTGGTCTGAAAATTAAACTATTTCCCATTCACAATTCCGTGATCGTTACAAACTAAATTTGCACTCATGAACCTTTCCTCAATTATACTGCTAATTAAGAAAACTCTGGAATGCAGATTGTCTTAAAGATGGTCGCTGGTGTGAAAGAGCCTCACTGCATTTTTTTTCCGCATAAAACCAAAGGAATGCAGCCTAGTGACAAAATATAAAAAATCTTGCCGTTAAGGAGATATTCGTCTTAAAATGTCAACATTGTTTCTTTTAATTTGTAAATTCTGATGACCTATGTAGAGTTTATTTTTTTCAAAATATTGGAAAATCTGTAGCATAGAGGAGTTAAGAATGTCAAATGAATCATTTCTTAAAAATACAAATTTTTGCAAAAAAATAAATTATGTACCCATTGACTAATTGATAAAGCTTTGAAATATGGTTTAATAATTGTTCTGAGATTCCATGACTTCAAACTAATGTAAAAAAGCCTATTTTACAATACTTTTTTAATGCTTGAAGCAAAAGGAACGCGGCCGTGTCACAAAATATCAAAAGCCAATGAGATATTCTTCTTCAGGTTTCCCTTTGGTTTTGAAATTTTGATGACCTGTATAGAATTTATTCTTCAATGTATTGAAATATCCTTTACATATTTGTATGAAGAATGTCCAATAAAGCATTTTTGCAAAAAGAAAACGATTTTGCACTCATTGACCTTTGACTACTGACCTAATTAGGCATTTTCAGCACGAAAAATCACTCCAGATAGACCAATTTGCCTACTTTTACTCAGAAATGCCTCTAACATTCAAATTTTGAGAAAACATGACTAGTTTAGAGGAGGAGGAGGGGAAGAAAAAGAAGAGGGAGAAGGAGGAAGAGAAGGAAGAGGAAGAGGGGCAGGATGGGGAGGAAGGAGGGAAGAGGAGAAGGATTTGAGGGAGAACGCGTAGAAACAAGAGCAGAGCTGTTAAGAGAGCAGTGCAGTTTCTTAATATATTAAAGTCAGTTTGAAAATCACCTTATCAGGGTTACGAGGAAGCGTTTGCTCAGCCATACTGGACTGGAAGGACCTCATGAGAGCCGATTTCTTCAAATAGTCGTTCCTGCTAGTTCACCGTTGTGA
>NW_020870312.1:779948-782448 GCF_003789085.1 Penaeus vannamei
CGCTCTCTTTCTCTCTCTACTTTACTGCTTCTCTCTTTGTTTTTTTCTCTCCCTTTCTCTGTCTCTTTTACTCTTATTAGTTATTAATCAGTCATTCTCTCTCTCTCCTTCTCTCTCCCTTTCTCTTCTCTTCTTTTTCTCTCCTTCTTTCCCCTTCTCCCTCGCTCTCTCTCCCTCTTCCCCCTTCTCTCTCTCCCTCTCTATTTCGCACCTTCTCTGCCTAACTCTCTATCTATCTATGTATCCATCTATCACCCTCTTTCTAACGCTCTCTTTCTCTCTTTACTTTACTGTTCCTTTCTTTGCTTTTTTCCCTTTCAAGGTCTTTCTCTGTCTTTCACTCTACTAGTTATCAATTAATTTCATCTCTCTCTCTCTCTCTCTCTCTCTCTCTCTCTCTCTCTCTCTCTCTCTCTCTCTCTCTCTCTCTCTCTCTCTCTCTCTCTCTCTCTCTCTCTTCTCTCACACACACACACTCTTCCTCTCTCTCTTAATCTTTCATTCTTCACCCCCTTTCTGTAGGGGCGGTGTGTAATCAAAGCTTTATTTTTCCATCTAGATTTTTTTTTTTTTTACTTTTTCTTTTTACAATTACAATTTCTCTCTTCTTTTTCTTGTGTACCTGAGTCATCTCATCCGCCGGGGCTGTCATATCTCGTACCGAAAAGCGCTCTATGGAACCACATTGTCCCACTCTTTATCTCGGCGCCTTATCTTCTACCATGTGGGCTCATCTTGCGCCGCAGCTCCTTATCTTTTGCCCGAGAGCCTTATAAGAGAGCCGTTAGCCTTATCTGCTGCTAAATAGACCCGTCCCGGAGCAGCCTCGCGCATGCACAACGAAGCGCTTCCAGGCTCTCCTCGCCGTCACCTCCTCCTCACGCCTTCGAGCCTCATCCCACTCACGCCGCACATAAGGTCGCATCTCCCACCATAACACATTAGCGTGACGCATTGTATTGTGCCAAACCGCTTCACCTCCTTCCATAACCCCTTTATTCCGCACTGCATTGCACCATCCGCTACCATAACACCTCATCTTGTACACCATTGCCTCATCTTGTACCATAAAGCCTTATCTTGTACCATAATGCCCCATCATGTACGTTAAAGCCGTCATCCACTATAATGATGGCCTATTAGCCGGAAGGAACTTTAAATGTGTTCATAACTCCTAACCTTTTAACCTAAGATTTTACGAAGTAATTACTTGTCTTGATATAACCCTACGTTATATGCGACGGGGCTACAAGACTTCGGTGTCGGGGTCTTAGTCAACACCTTTATTTACATTGATCGTAATAACGCTCGTTCCGGGCGATAGATTTGGCCTCTGGGACGAAAAATACTCGAGCGAAAGTATTTGTAATATTGCTATCATGATAATTCTCTTGTGTTCATCTTGCACACCGTTCTTAAAAGGATGTTTTTTTTTGTATGTAGTGAAGTCTTTGTAAAGGTGAATTAATATAGATATTTGTGCATGTGCATTTGCATAAACTGAATGCGTTTTAGAGTTTTTACATGTTTGTGCTTCTCTATAGGTATGAGCGTGTTCATGTGTGTAAGTATGTTAGCTTATGTGTGTTTTATATATTAGCGTGTGTGTGTGTGGGGGGGGGGGCATCTATTAACAGTTTTGTGCAGCGTGAATGACATTTCGATCCCTTCTGCGTGCCCTTGTATGTTCGTCGCTACCCGGTTGCCGTACTTAGAACATGTTTCGAATAGAATTGATTTCACATGTTTCTTTTAATCTATCATAATCTACGTAACAAACTAATTACAGTGTTTCATCATATCAAGTCTATAGCATACAGACACATTACAAAGAAGTCTTCATTCTGGCTGCTCCTTCCCGTCACACCGATGACTGGAGTGGATGTCTAAACTGTGTTTTACTTCCCTTGCATTTTCTCTGTGCGTTTTATGTCACCGCTTCGACAGCTCATTGTTGCTATCTCTGCTGTGATTACCTCACCTGCAGTTCTCCGCGCTTGACAACTTGGTACGGAGCTTCGAAGAGGCGCTCTACCGGAATGCCTCTTTGCTGCCTTCGCTTTCTACTCTATATCGAATCGTTTTCTAAGCCGTAAAGCGAAGAAAAGCGAAGAGTGAGAAAGAGAGAGGGCCAGAGCGAGGCCTCTGATGAGCGTTGGTGCGTTGTCAAACACAGGCGACACGGCCGCCGGGCCTTGAGATATATGGAAAGAGTGGCGCGTAAAGATAGCAACAACAACACCCTCTGTATTGATCGAATGGCAAACACTGGAAGTAATAACTATTACCAGTTTCCATACCCTTGGTCGTCGGTTCACATGCATGCATTGATAGAAAGTAAATGATTAATGTGTGAAGGCTTGTCCACGACAGACATATTCTAAAATTTCAAGAAGTTACGCACAGCAGGCAGATGGTAAAGAGCGTAACAACAACAATCAGGTGCATGAAGAAGAAAAAGAAAGAAGAAAACATAAACGCAACAACTATTTGTGGCATT
>NW_020870312.1:794267-811767 GCF_003789085.1 Penaeus vannamei
AGGGAGTATGAGGTTGCGGTCGATGAGGGGAGTATGAGGTTGCGGTCGAATGAGGGGAGTATGAGGGGAGTATGAGGTTGGGTCGAGAGGGAGCATGAGGTTGCGGAGAATGAGGGTATGGGAAGGAAGGAAACTAAAAGAGGAAGAGGTGGAGAGAGAGATAAATGAGGCGGAGAGGTTGAATCGTGACTTCGGTTTGCTTCGGCGGCGGAACGAGGGCGCGGTCGGGGCAGTGAGGCGGAGCAGCTCGATGCGGGATATGAAGGGGAGTATGAGGTTGCCGGCGATGAGGGGACTTATGAAGGGGGTTGAGGTTGGGTCGAATGAGGGAGTATGAGGTTGCGGTGAATGAGGGGAGTGTGAGGATTGCGGTCGATGAGGGGAGTATGAGGTTGCGGTCGATGAGGGAGTATGGGTTGGGTCGATGAGGGGAGTATGAGGATTTTTGCCGGTCGCTGAGGGGAGTATGAGGTTGCGGTCGATGAGGGGAGTATGAGGTTTTGCGGTTCGATGAGGGGGTAAGAGGTTGGCGGTCGATGAGAGGGAAGTATGAGGTTGCGGTGAATGAGGGGAGTTTGAAGGTTGGGTCGATGAGGGAGTATGGGTTTCCAGTCGATTGAGGGAGCATGAGGTTGCGGAAGAATGAGGGGATAGGGAAGGAAGAGAAACTAAAAGAGGAAGAGGTGGAGAGAGAGATTAAATGAGGCGGCGGGTTGATCGTGACCTTGTTGCTCGGCGGCGGAACGAGCGGGCGGGTTCGGGGCAGTGAGGCGGAGGCAGCTCGATGAGGGACTATGAGGGGAGTATGAGGGGAGTATGAGGTTGCGGTTGATGAGGGGAGTTATGAGAGGGAGTATGATGTTGCGGTCGATGGGGGGTAGTATGAGGGGAGTATGAGGTTGCGGTCGATGAGGGAGCATGAGGTTGCGGAAGAATGAGGGTATAGGGAAGGAAGGAAAATAAAAGAGGAAGAGGTGGAGAGAGAGATAAATGAGGCGGAGAGGTTGATCGCTGACCTTCGTTGCCTCGGCCGGCGGAACCGAGCGGGCGGGTCGGGGCAGTGAGGCGGAGCAGCTCGGATGGAGGGGACTATGAGGGGAGTATGGGTTGCGGTCGATGAGGGGAAGTATGAGGGGAGTATGAGTTGGCGGTCGATGGAGCGGGAGTATGAGGTTGCGGTCGATGAGTGAGGGGGTATGAGGGTAATAGGAAGGAAGGAAAATAAAAGAGGAAGAGGTGGAGAAGAGATAAATGAGGCGGAGAGGTTGATCGCTGACCTTCGTTGCCTCGGCCGGCGGAACCGAGCGGGCGGGTCGGGGCAGTGAGGCGGCAGCTCGGATGAGGGACTATGAGGGGAGTATGAGGTTGCGGTCGATGAGGGGAGTATGAGGTTGCGGTCGATGAGGGGAGTATGAGTTGGGTCGATAGGGAGCATGAGGTTGCGGTCGATGAGGGAGTATGAGGGTGAGGTTGCGGAAGGAATGGGGGACAGGAAGGAAGGGAAATATAAAGAGGAAGAGGTGGAGAGAGAGATAAATGAGGCGGAGAGGTTGATCGCTGACCTTCGTTGCTCGGGGCGGGAGAGCGGGCGGGTCGGGGCATGATGCAGAGCAGCTCGGATGAGGGACTATGAGGGGAGTATGAGGGGGGTATGAGGTTGCGGTCGATGGGGGAGTATGAGGGGAGTATGAGGTTGGTCGATGAGGGAGCATGAGGTTGCGGAAGAATTGAGGTATAGGGAGGAAGGAATAAAAGAGGAAGAGGTGGAGAGAGAGATAAATGAGGCGGAGAGGTTGATCGCTGACCTTCGTTGCCTCGGCCGGCGGAACCGAGCGGGCGGGTCGGGGCAGTGAGGCGGAGAAGTCGATGAGGGGACTATGAGGGGAGTATGAGGTTGCGGTCGAATGAGGGAGTATGAGGTTAGACGGTCGAATGAGGGGAAGTATGAAGGTTGCGGTGATAAGGGGAGCATGAGGTTGCGGGGATTATGAGGGGAGATGAGGTTGCGGAAGAATGAGGGGACAGGAAAGGAAGGAAATAAAAGAGGAAGAGGCGGAGAGAGAGAGATAAATGAGGCGGAGAGGTTTGATCGCTGACTTCGTTGCCTCGGCCGGCGGAACCGAGCGGGGCGGGTCGGGGCAGTGAGGCGGAGCAAGCTGGATGAGGCTATGAGGGGAGTATGAGGTTGGGTCGTATGAGGGGAGAAGTATGAGGTTGCGGTCGATTGAGGGAGATGAGGTTGGGGTCGATTGAGGGAGTATGAGGGTATAGGAAAGGAAGGAAAATAAAGAGGAAGAGGTGAGAGAGAGATAAATGGGCGGAGAGGTTGATCGTGACTTCGGTTGCCTCGGGCGGCGGAACCGAGCGGCGGTCGGGGCAGTGAGGCGGAGCAGCTCGGATGAGGGACTTGAGGGGAGTATGAGGTTGCGGTCCATGAGGGGGTATGAGGGGAGTATGAGGTTCGGTCGATGAGGGAGCTCGATGAGGGGGTATAGGCTGCGGTCGATGAGGAGTTGAGGGATATGAGGTTGCGGTCGATGAGGGGAGTATGAGGCTGCGGTCGATGAGGGAGTATGAGGGGAGTATGAGGTTGCGGTCGATGAGGGGGTATGAGGTTGCGGTCGATGAGGGAGCATGAGGTTGCGGAAGAATGAGGGGATAGGGAAGGAAGGAAAATAAAAGAGGAAGAGGTGGAGAGAGAGATAAATGAGGCGGAGAGGTTGATCGCTGACCTTCGTTGCCTCGGCCGGCGGAACCGAGCGGGCGGGTCGGGGCAGTGAGGCGGAGCAGCTCGGATGAGGGACTATGAGGGAGTATGAGGTTGCGGTGCCGATGGGGGGAGTATGAGGTTGCGGAAGAATGAGGGGATAGGAAAGGAAGGAAACTAAAAGAGGAAGAGGTGGAGAGAGAGATAAAGAGGCGGAGAGGTTGATCGCTGACCTTCGTTGCTCGCGGCGGAACGAGCGGGCGGGTCGGGGCAGTGAGGCGGCAGCTCCGGATGAGGGACTATGAGGGGAGTATGAGGTTGCGTCCATATGAGGGGGTATGAGGGGTATGAGGTGGCGGTCGATGATGAGAGGGAGCGGTCGATGAGGTATGTGCGCGGTCGATGAAGGGGAGTATGAGGTGCGGTATTGAGGGAGTATGAGGGGAGTATGAGGTTGCGGTCGATGAGGGAGTATGAGGCTGCGGTCGATGAGGGTATGAGGGGTTATGAGGTTGCGGTCGATGAGGGGAGTTGAGGCTGCGGTCGATGAGGGAGTATGAGGTGCGGTGATGAGGGAGTTGAGGTGGTTCGATGAGGGAGTATGAGGGAGGTTGCGGTCGGGATATGAGGGGATGAGGAGTATGAGGTTGCGGTCGTGAGGGGAGTATGAGGGTTAAAAAGGAAGGAAAATAAAAGAGGAAGAGGTGGGAGAGAGAGATAAATGAGGCGGAGAGGTTGATCGCTGACCTTCGTTGCCTCGGCCGGGAACCGAGCGGGGCGGGTCGGGGCAGTGAGGCGGAGCAGCTCGGATGAGGACTATGAGGGGAGTATGAGGTTGCGGTCGATGAGGGGACTATGAGGGGAGTATGAGGTTGCGGTCGATGGGGGAGTATGAGGTTGCGGGTCGATGAGGGTGTTGAGGTTGGCGGGTCGATGAGGGAGTATGAGGTTGCGGTGATAGGGGTTGAGGTTGCGGTCGATGGGGAGTATGAGGTTGGGTCGATGAGGGGTATGAGGTTGCGGTCGATGAGGGGAGTATGAGGTTTGCGGTGATGAGGGAGCTGGGTGCGGAAGAATGAGGGGATAGGGAAGGAAGGAAATAAAAGAGGAAGAGGTGGAGAGAGAGATAAATGAGGCGGGAGAGGTTTGATCGCTGACCTTCGTTGCCTGGGCGGAACGAGCGGGCGGGTCGGGGGCAGTGAGGCGGAGAGCTCGGATGAGGGACTATGAGGGGAGTATGAGGTTGCGGTCGATGAGGGGTATGAGGGGGATAGTTGAGGGTTGCGGTCGATGAGGGAGTATGAGGTTGCGGTCGAGAGGGAGCATGAGGTTGCGGAAGAATGAGGGGAAGGGAAGGAAGGAAATAAAGAGGAAGAGGTGGAGAGAGGATAATGAGGCGAGAGGGTTGATCGCTGACTTCGTTGTCGGGGCCGAACCGGCGGGCGGGTCGGGGCAGTGAGGCGGAGCAGGTGAGGGATATGAGGGGGTATGAGGTTGGCGGTCCGTATGAGGTTGCGTGTGAGGGGAGTATGAGGTTGCGCGTGATGAGGAGGAGGTTGGGTCGGATGGGGGTATGGGTTGCGGTCGAATGGGAGATGAGGTTTGCGGAAGAATGAGAGTATGGGAGGAAGGAAACTAAAAGAGGAAGAGGTGGAGAGAGAGATAAATGAGGGGAGAGGTTGATCGCTGACTTCGTTGCCTCGGCGGCGGAACCGAGCGGGCGGGTCGGGGCAGTGAGGCGGAGCAGCTTCCGGATGAGGGACATGAGGGGGAGTATGAGGGGGTGATGAGGGGAGTATGAGTTGCGGTCGATGAGGGGGAGTATGAGGGGAGTATGAGGTTGAGGTCGATGAGGGAGTATGAGGGGAGTTGAGGTTGGGTCGTGAGGGGAGTATGAGGTTGCGGTGATGAGGGGATGTCATGAGGGGAGTATGAGGTTGCGGTCGATGAGGGAGCATGAGGTTGCGGTCGATGAGGGGATAGGAGGATAGGAAAATAAAGAGGAAGAGGTGGAGAGAGGAGATAAATGGGGCGGAGAGGTTTGATTGTGACCTTCGTTGCTCGGCCGGCGGACGAGCGGGCCGGGTTCGGGGCAGTGAGGGGCAGCTCGGATGAGGGGCTCTGAGGGGAGTATGAGGTTTGGGTCGATGGGGGGTATGAGGTTGGGTCGATGAGGGAGTATGAGGGGGAGTATGAGGTTGCGGTCGATGGAAGGAGTATGAGGGGAGTATGAGGTGGGTCGATGAGGGAGCATGAATGGTTGCGGAAGAATGAGGGGACAGGAAAGGAAGGGAAATAAGAGAGGGAAGAGGTGGAGAGAGATAAATGAGGCGGAGAGGTTGATCGCTGACGTTGCTGTGGGGCGAGGGCGGTCGGGGAGTGAGGCGGAGAGTGGTGAGGTATGAGGGGATATGAGGTTGCGGTTATGAGGGCTATGAGGGTTGAGGTGATGAGGGATATGAGAGTTGCGGTCGGTGAGGGGAGTAATGAGGTTGGGAAAATGAGGGGATGGAAAGGAGGATAAAGGGAGAGTGGAGGAGAGATAATGAGGGGAGAGGTTGTTCGGCTGACGTTGCTCGTCGGGTCGGGCGTGGAGGGGAGAGCTGGATGAGGGTCTATGAGGGGAAGAGGAGCGATGAGGGGTATGAGTTGCGGTCCGATGAGGGAGTATGAGGTTGCGGTCGATGAGGGGAGTATGAGGTTGCGGTGATGAGGGGGATGAGGGGAGTATGAGGGAGTTGAGGTTGAGGTGAATGAGGAGTATGAGATGAGGGTTTGATGAGGGAGTATGAGGGGAGTATGAGGTTGCGGTCGATGAGGGAGTATGAGGTTGATTTAAAAGGGAAGAGGTGGAGAGAGAGATGCGGAGAGGTTGATTCGTGAATCGATATGCCTCGGCCGGCGGAACCGAGGGGCGGGTCGGGGCAGTGAGGCGGAGAGCTCGGATGAGGGACTATGAGGGGTATGAGGTATGAGGGAGTTATGAGGTTGCGGTCGATGGGGGGGAGTATGAGTTGCGGAAGAATGAGGGGATAGGAAAGGAAGGAAAAATAAAGAGAAGAGGTGGAGAGAGAGATAAAATGAAGGCGGAGAGGTTGATCGCTGACCTTCGTTGCCTCGGCCGGCGGAACCGAGCGGGCGGGTCGGGGCAATGAGGCGGAGCAGCTCGGATGAGGGACTATGAGGGGAGTATGTGGTTGCGGTCGATGAAGGGAGTATGAGGGGAGTATGAGGTTGCGGTCGATGAGGGGAGTATGAGGTTGCGGTCGATGAGGGAGTATGAGGTTGATGAGGGAGTATGGAGGTATGCGGGTCGAGAGGGGAGTTGAGGTTGCGGGTGATGAGGGGGTAGGTATGAGGTTGCGGTCGATGAGGGGAGTATAGGGGGGAGTATGAGGTTGCGGTCGATGAGGGAAAGAGTGAAGGTTGCGGAGAATGAGGGGGTAGGAAAGGAAGGAAAATAAAAGAGGAAGAGGTGGAGAGAGAGATAAATGAGGCGGAGAGGTTGATCGCTGACCTTCGTTGCCTCGGCCGGCGGAACCGAGCGGGCGGGGTCGGGGCAGTGAGGCGGAGCAGCTCGGATGAGGGACTATGAGGGGAGTAGAGGTTGCGGTCGATGAGGGAGTATGAGGGGAGTATAGGTCGATGAGGGGAGTATGAGGGGAGTATGAGGTTGCGGTCGATGAGGGAGTATGAGGTTGCGGTCGATGAGGGAGTATGAGGTTGCGGTCGATGAGGGAGTATGAGATGCGAGTGATGAGGGGAGTTGAGGGCGGAGGATATGAGGTATGCGGACAATGAGGGGATAGGAAAGGAAGGAAACTAAAAGAGGAAGAGGTGGAGAGAGAGATAAATGAGGCGGAGAGGTTGATCGCTGACCTTCGTTGCCTCGGCCGGCGGAACCGAGCGGGCGGGTCGGGGCAGTGAGGCGGAGCAGCTCGGATGAGGGACTATGAGGGGAGTATGAGGTTGCGGTCGATGAGGGAGTATGAGGTTGCGGTCGATGAGGGAGTATGAGGTTGCGTCGATGAGGGGAGTATGAGGTTGTGTCGATGAGGGAGTCCGATGAGGGGAGTATAGAGGGGGTAATGAGGTTGCGGTCGATGAAGGGGAGTATGAGGGGAAAGTTGAGGTTGCTGTCGATGAGGGGAGTATGAGGGGAGTATGAGGTTGCGGTCGATGAAGGGAGTATGAGGGGAGTATGGGGGTATGAGGTTGAGAGGGGAGTATGAGGTTGCGGTCTATGAAGGGAGTATGAGGGGAGTATGAGGGGAGTATGAGGTTGCGGTCGATGAGGGGAGTATGAGGTTGCTGTTGATAGGGGAGTATGAGGTAATTGAGGGGAAGGGAGGTTGCTTGATTAGGGGAGTATGAGGGGAGTATGAGGTTGCTGTCGATGAGGGGAGTATGAGGGGAGTATGAGGGAGTATTGGAGGTTGCGGTCGATGAGGGGAGTATGAGGGGAGTAATGGGGGAGTAATGTTGAAGGGGAAGGGGAGTTGAGGTTGGGTGATGAAAAGAGGAGTATGAGGGGAGTATGAGGTTTGCGGTGATGAGGGGTTATGCGGTCGATGAGGGGAGTATGAGGTTGCGGTCGATGAAGGGAGTAGATGAGGGGAGTATGAGGGAGTATGAGGTTGCGGTCGATGAAGGGAGTATGAGGGGAGTAGAGGGTTGCGGTTCGATGAGGAGTATGAGGGGAGTATGAGGTTGCGGGGAATGAGGGGAGTATGAGGTATTGAGGTTGCGGTCGATGAGGGGAGTATGAGGGTTGCGGTCGATAGGGGAGTATGAGGGAGTATGAGGTTGGGTCGATGAGGGGAGTTGAGGGGACGTATGAGGTTGCGGTCGATGATATGAGGGGAGTATGAGGTTGCGGTCGATGAGGGGAGTATGAGGTTGCGGTCGATTGAGGGAGTATGAGGGGAGTATGAGGTTGCGGTCGATGAGGGGAGTATGGGTTGCGGTCGTGAGAGTATGAGGGGAGTATGAGGTTGCGGTCGATGAGGGAGTATGAGGTTGCGGTCGGAGCGGAGTATGATGAAGAAGGGAGTATGAAGGTTGCGGTGATGAGGGGAATATGAGGGGAGTATGAGGTTGCGGTCGATGAGGGGAGTATGAGGGGAGTATGAGGTTGCGGTCGATGAGGGGAGTATGAGGTTGCGGTCGATGAGGGAGTATGAGGGAGTATGAGGTTGCGGTCGATGAGGGGAGTATGAGGTTGCGGTCGAAGAGTATGCGGGAGTATGAGTTGAGGTCGATGAGGGAGTATGAGAGAGTGGGTTGGGTCGATGAGGGGAGTATGAGGTTATGTCCGATGAGGGGAGTATGAGGTTGCGGTGATGAGGGAGTATGAGGTTGATGAGGGAGTATGAGGTTGCGGTCGATGAGGGAGTATGAGGTTAGTCGATGAGGTATGAGGTTGCGGTCGATGAGGGGGGTATGAGGGAAGTATGAGGTTGCGATGAGGGAGTATGAGGGAGAAGTATGAGGTTGCGGTCGATGAGGGGAGTATGAGGTTACTGTCGATGAGGGGAGTATGAGGTTGCGGTCGATGAGGGAGTATGAGGTTGCTGTCGATGAGGGAGTATGAGGTTGCGGTCGATGAGGGAGTATGAGGTTGCGGTCGATGAGGGGAGTATGAAGTTGCGGTCGATGAGGGGGGTATGAGGGAAGTATGAGGTGTGTATGAGGTTGCGGTCGATGAGGGGAGTATGAGGTAGGAGGTTATACTTTATAGGGTATAACCGTATGAGGGTAAATCCCTCATAATTGAGGATTGTATGCAGGGAGGTGAGTATGAGGTTGCGTTCGATGAGGTAAGTATGAGATGAGGTTGCGGTCGACTAGGTTGAGGTAAGTATGAGGTTACGTTGATGAGGTGGGTTAGAGGATGCCGTTGGTTAGTATGAGTTGGGTCGTGATGAAGTTATGTTGCATGTGAAGTTTCGTTAGTCATGACAAACCAATCTAACATTATGTTGCCCATGAAACAGCGTTAGTTAGTGAAGATGAACATGCATTATCATCTTTCTTTGTTAAGTTAGTAAGTTAGTAGATACTAACAAGGGGGTTAGTTGCTCAGGAGGTTTCGTTAGCTGTTAAATACTGCTCAAGGTTGGGCTACTAACGAGCATCTTAACATTTAGTTGATTAATGGATATCTGCATTATATTACATTTATTAAGGAAATTGTAATGTGAGATTAGTTAAAAAGGGTACAGTAGTTGGAGATTGTAAGTGTGATGTTCATGAGTGAATAGAAGTTAGTATGAGGTGACCGTTAGTGAGGAAGAAAATGAGGAATCAGAAAGGGATTATTATTGGTATATTCACCTCATGGTCGAGGTCGCCAAAGAATCAGAATCAGAATCAAAACGTTTATTTAGCCATAAAACAGTAATTACACTGAAGTAAAAAAAAAAAAAAAAAAAAAAAAAAAAAAAAAAAAAAAAAAAAATAATAATAATAATAATAATACACATAATGATACCTGGCTGGGCCGTCCGGGAGTACAACTCTCTTAGGAAGACCCCTTGTATAGATTACATTTATGCGTTATCTGAAAAATAGTTATACAGAACATTTTACATAAGCATTAGCTATACATTACATATTATATAGGTACTGAATGTAGTATATATTACATAAGTATATACATACATAAGTTAGCCTATAAGTAGTTTACAAAGCTAATAAACTTTGTAGAAGTATCACACAGTGAAGCAATAAAAAGTTGATTAATAAAGAGAAAGTACAGAGAAATATACATAAGACATAAACGGGGAGAAGAAAGGAGAATCATTACACATTACATTGAGATAACAGGTATTGTTTTAATTTGTGTTTGAATGAAGAAATTGTTGTAATATTTCTTATTCTCTCAGGTAGATTATTCCACAATAACGCACCATGATAAGCTATATTTGACTGAGATTGTTGAGACTGTACAAATGGAACATTTAGTAGATTATTGTGTCTCATAAAATACCTTTGATTTATCCTAAAACTATTCATTGAATTTCCTAAGACATTAAGACATTTAAAAACATGTAAACAACAACAATATACATTTATTTCACAGAGTTTTAAAAGCTTAAGATCAGTAAATCCTTCGTGGGTATGATCGAACTTCTTTAGTCCTAAAATTGTACGAACACTTCGTTTTTGTGCTTTATATAAGGGTTTTAAGGTGTTTTTATGCGTTGCTCCCCAAACTGTTTGGCAGTACGTTAAGTGTGAGTATATTAAAGAAGTATAAATCTGTTTCATTGCATGTTTATTTAGTGCTTGTTTAGAATGGTACATTAAGCCGCATTGCTTATTAATCTTTGACTGAATGTGATTAATATGGCATTTCCATTTCAGTTGGGGATCTAAATGGATACCAAGAAACTTCGTTGTTATTTCACGTTTTAAAACTGACGTTCCCAGAGTGATGTTTGGGAGGACATTTGGCGTTCTTTTATTCCTGTGAAATATCATGTAATGGGTCTTGTCTACATTGAGGGTTAGTTTATTTAGCCAAATCCACTTTCTGATACTGATTAATTCATCATTTGCTACGTCTATTAATTCTAGTATAGACCTGCTTGAAGAGAATGAGCATGTGTCGTCTGCATATGTAATGGAATTGAGTCTAGAGGAGTTTACTATATCATTGATGTATATATAAACAAAAGGCCCAGAATTGAACCCTGGGGGACACCGTGACTAATGCGACTTTGAGAAGAGTCTTAAATTAAATTAAAAGAATCCATAGCTGGGTATGTCAGTAAAAGTTAATGTTTTTTTTTTAATTAACACTTGTTTATTGAAATTCAATGTGTTGGTAATATAAACTTATAAAAGCATAAAATTATAGAATAACGTAAGCTAATATATAGCTGCAAGTATAACTACCATGAAAATGGTTGGATATATTACTACATGTTCACAGATTTAGGGTTGCAAGTCCAGAGTAAGACTGTCTTTAGAGTGCCACCCGAAGTTTGGGAAACTGGTTTAAGGCATGAGAATAATGAACAGAAAGGATAATTAAGGGAATTGAGGTAAGCCCTCATGCAAACATACATACAAACAAAGAAAAAACAAGGAAACAAACAAACAATCCTTTCCCAAACAGACAAACAAACAATCACAAAACACGCATCTAAACTTTCAACTTTTTCTTGTACCTCATCTATCCCGTTTTTCTTTTTTCTTCTTCTTTTTCTTTTCTGCCTTTAACTCATGAATCACATTGAAACTCCGCAATCAAAATCCTCCTTAATTGCGGTTGAAAAGCTGTCATCTGCGACTAATACGATAATGAGGTAATTGGCGATAACTGGACATTCGCTCAGTCGATGGTAATGATGGCGGGAAATTCGAATTTTGAGGCTCGGTGGAAATGATATTGATAATGGCGACGCAGGGAATAAGTGGATGCCAAAGAAGAGAGGGAGAGAGAGAGAGAGAGAGAGAGAGAGAGAGAGAGAGAGAGAGAGAGAGAGAGAGAGAGAGAGAGAGAGAGAAGAGAGAGAGAGAGAGAAAGAGAGAGAGAGAGAGAGAGAGAGAGAGAGAGAGAGAGAGAGAGAGAGAGAGAGAGAGAGAGAGAGAGAGGAGAGGGAGGGAGGGAGGGAGGGAGGAAGGGAGAGAGGGAGAGAGAGGGAGAGAGAGGGAGAGAGAGAGGGAGAGAAGAAGAGAGAGAGAAAAAGAGAGAGAAGGAGAGAGGGAAGGAGAGAGAGGAGAGAGAGGAGAGAGAGAGAGAAAGAGAGAAAGAGAGAAGAGAGAAAGAGAGAAAGAGAGAAGAGAGAGAGAGAGAGAGAGAGAGAGAGAGAGAGAGAGAGAGAGAGAGAGAGAGAGAGAGAAGAGAGAGAGAGAGAAGGGAGGGAGGGAGGGAGAGAGGGAGAGAGAGGGAGAGAAGAAGAGAGAGAAGAAGAGAGAGAAGGGGAGAGGGAAAGAGAGAGAGGAGAGAGAGAGAGAGGAGAAGGAGAGAGAGAGAGAAAGAGAGAAAGAGAGAGAGAGAGAGAGAGAGAGAGAGGAGAGAGAGAGAGAGAGAGAGGAGAGAGAGAGAGAGAGAGAGAGAGGAGAGAGAGAGAGAGACAGAGACAGAGACAGAGACAGAGACCAGAGACAGATACAGAGACAGAGACAGAGACAGAGACAGACAGAGAGAGACAGAGAGAGACAGAGAGAGAGAGAGAGAGAGAGAGAGAAGAGAGACAGAGACAGAGACAGAGACAGAGACAGAGACAGAGACAGAGACAGAGACAGAGACAGAGACAGAGACAGAGACAGAGACAGAGACAGAGACAGAGAAAGAGAGAGAGAGAGAGAGAGAGAGAGCAGAAAAAGAAGAAAAAGGAACCAAATAAACAACAATTACCTAGAGAAAAAGAGAGAGAAAGTGAAACTCCGACACGCCCCCGCGCCCACTACCCGTGTCAGAGAACTCTTCCGTGCCCGCCGCCCACCGAAGGCCCCCTCGCCCAAAATGCCCGAGAGAGACAGAGAGAGTTCCTTTCCACAGAAGGCGAGGGGCGGCGGCACGGTCGTGGCACTTAAAGAGATAAGGGTGCCACGTCTGCTTCGGGAAGGGTACGGGAGGGGGGGGGGGATAAGGAAAAGGGGAAGGAGATGAGAAGGAAGGGAGAAGAAAGACGTAGGGAGGAAAGGTACAGAGCGGGGGGTAAGGGTAAGGGGGAGGGAGGGAAGGGAGGGAGAGAAGGATATAGGGATGGAAAGGGGGTAAAGGGTAAGGGTAAGGGTAAGGGTAAGGGGGAGGGGAGGGGGGAGGGGGAGGGACGGGTAAAGGGGAGTGGGAGGGGCGAAGGGAAGGGAGGGAGAGAAGGAAATAGGAAATGGAGGGGGGGTAAGGGTAAGGGAGGAGCAGGGGAAGGGAGGGAGAGAAGGAAAAGGGATGGAGGGGGGTAAGGGTAAAGGGGGAGGAGGAGGAAGGGAGGGAGAGAAGAAATAGGGATGGAGGGGGGGTAAGGGTAAGGGGGGAGGAGGGAAGGGAGGGGAGAGGAAATAGGGATGGAGGGGTAAGGGTAAAGGGGGAGGAGGAGGGAAGGAAGGGAGAGAAAGGAAATGGGATGGAGGGGGGGTAAGGGGGGAGGGAGGGAAGGGAGGGAGAGAAGGAAATTAGGATGGAGGGGGGTAAGGGTAGGGGGGAGGAGGGAAGGGAGGAGAGAAGGAAATAGGGATGGAGGGGGGTAAGGGTAAGGGGGGGGGAGGAAGGAGGGAGAGAAGGAAATAGGGATGGAGGGGGGGGTAAGGGGGGAAGGAGGGAAGGGAGGAGAAAAGGAAATACGGATGGAGGGGGGGTAAGGGTAAAGGGGGAGGAGGAGGGAAGGGAGGAAGAGAAGGAAATAGGGATGGACGGGGGTAAGGGTAAGGGGGAGGAGGGAAGGGAGGGATAGAAGGAAATAGGGATGGAGGGGGTAAGGGTAAGGGGGAGAGGAGGGAAGGAGGAGAGAAGGAAATAGGGATGGAGGGGGAGGGTAAGGGTAAAGGGAAGAGGAGGGAAGGGAGGGAGAGAAAGGAAATAGGGGATGGAGGGGGGGTAAGGGTAAGGGAGGAGGAGGGAAGGGAAGGAGAGAAGAGAAGGGGGATGGAGGGGGGGAAGGGTAAGGGGGGAGGAGGGAAGGGAGGGAGAGAAGGAAATAGGGATGGAGGGGGGGTAAGGGTAAGGGGGAGGAGGGAAGGGAAGGGAGAGAAGGAAATAGGAATGGAGGGGGTAAGGGTAAGGGGGGAGGAGGGAAGGGAGGGAGAGAAGGAAATAGGGATGGAGGGGGGTAAGGGTAAGGGGGGAGGAGGGAAGGAAGGGAGAGAAGGAAATAGGGATGGAGGGGGGGTAAGGGTAAGGGGGGGGAGCAGGGAAGGGAGGGAGAGAAGGAAAGAGGGATGGAGGGGGGGTAAGGGTAAGGGAGGAGGAGGAGGGAAAGGAGGGAGAGAAGGAAGTAGGGATGGAGGGGGGTAAGGGTAAGGGGGGGAGGAGGGAAGGGAGGGAGGGAAGGAAATAGGGATGGAGGGGGGGTAAGGGTAAGGGGGGGGGAGGAGGAGGGAGGGAGAGAAGGAAATAGGGATGGAGGGGGGGGGTTAGGGGGGGGAGGAGGAAGGGAGGGAAAGAAGGAAAAGGGATGGAGGGGGGGTAAGGGTAAGGGGGAGAGGAGGAAGGGAGGGAGAGAAGGAAATAGGGAATGGAGGGGGGGGTAAGGGTAAGGGGGAGGAGGGAAGGGAAGGGAGAGAAAGAAATAGGATGGGATGGAGGGCGGGGGTAAGGTAAGGGGGAGGAGGAGGGAAGGGAGGGAGAGAAGGAAATAGGGATGGAGGGGGAGTAAGGGTAAGGGTGGAGGAGGAGGGAAGGGAGGGACGAAGAAGGAAATAGGGATGAGGGGGGGTAAGGGTAAGGGGGGAAGGAGGGAGGTGAGGGGGAGGGAGGAGAAGGAATAGGGATGAGGGGGGGGTAGGGTGGGTGGGGGCAAGGAGGAGGGAAGGGAGGGAGAGAAAAGAAATAGTGATGGAGGGGGGTTATAGAGGGTAATGGGGCGGAAGGTGGAGAGAGGGACTAGGAGGAGAGAGAAGGAAATGGGAATGGGAGGGGGGTAAAAATGGGTGGTAAAATATAGGGGGGATGGGGGCCGAGGGAAAGATGAGGGAGGGAGAAAGGAAAAATGGGGAGGAGGGCGGGGCGGTAAGGGGTAAGGGTGGGAACAAGAAGAGGGTTTACAGCACAGAGATTAATAACGATATTTCAAGAATTAAGAAAATCTCACCGTGACTAATAAGGAAATAGAGATATCTAGCGAGCAGATAAGGAAGGAGTGTAAAATGGGAAAATAAGCCACACGGAGAAGACATGATAAGTGATCTATCAAAGAGTTTACAGGAACGGGACATCATAGAATGGGATTGAAGGAATACCAGGAATTCGTAAGTAGAAAATCAGCACCGAAAAGAAGGAGAGGTATGTAAACGGATGATGGGAACAATATATATAAATCAGGCAAGAAATAGATAAAAGTGACCACAGAACGAAATGAACAAGATGTTGATAACCCTAGATCAGAGTAATTCGAACGGAGAATACTATATATATAAAAGGAAATAGATAAGATTAAATTTACAAATGAGCAGGAAAAGAAAAGACCATAAAGAGATTTTAAGATATAGAAGTGGAACTAGTCAAGATCAGAAAGATCGGTGACACACGTGAGGAGTGAAACATATTAAAATTATAAGGGAAATAAGCGCAAGCGAGCAAGACATGCTTCATAGGAAGGAAAAGTTAGCTGAAGCGAGCACTAAGCGAAGGGATAAACGAGGATGACCGGCGGGATAAGAGATAGAAAGATAGGGTAAGGTCCAGGAGGCGGTAAAGTGGGTGAGAGGGGGTGGAGAGAAAGGGAGGGCAGAGAAGGGAATAAGGGACGGAGGGGGGGACGGGTAATAGGGCTCGGTAAGGGGGAGAGGAGGGATAAAGAAGGGAGGGAGAGAAGGAATAGGAGGGAGACACTAATAAAACAAAACATGGTTGATGGAAGGGGCGGGCTGGGCGATGAAGGAGGTGAAGGTGAAGGGGTGGAAAACGAGAGAAGAGATAGAGGAACAAAGGTATAAGGGGAAGAGAAAGGTAGGGTTAAGGGGAAAATGAGGAGGATTGGGGGATGGGAAGGAGGAGAGAGAGAGGGGGGAATGATGAAGTGGAGGAGTGAGGGAAGGAGGGGAAATAGGGGAGGGGGAGAGAGTTATGGAAGAGAGTTAGAGAGACAAAAAAAGTGTTTAAAAAATGGAATAGAGACAGGTAGATAAGAACTGTATAGATAAGAGTGAAAACATGACTGACAAGAAGCATAAAAAAGTGAATAAATGAAGGAAGCCAAAAAAAAAAAAAAAATAATAATAAAAAAATAAAATAAAAAAAATAAAAAAAAAAAATAAAAAGGAATCTCCGCCGCGTCGTGGTCATCCTCGACCCCTCCTCCCCCTCCCCCTCCCCCCCGGTTCGAGCGCGTGCCCCCACCCCCCCTCCCCCCTTCGAGGAATCCCACCTTATGCCAGCGTGATGCTATTTGTCCATTAAGTGAGGCTTCTCCTTGACCTCTGACCTCTGGCCGGCCAAACCAATCACATCCTGGTTGTTAAATCCCCTTCTCCTCCTTCTTGCTTCTCCTTTATCGCCTCCTTCTTTTCTTCTCTTCTTCCTCTCTTCCTTCTGTTCATCCTCTCTTCTCACTTCCTTTTTGCTCTTGGTTCCGGAATAATTGTTTTTATCGCTTCTTTTGTCTGTTTTCTATCTCATGTTTTCTCGTCCTTTTTCTTCCATTTCTTATTTCTCTGTCCTTTCCTTTCTTCTGCTATTTCTCAATTTCTACTTTCATACTTCATCCTTTTCCTTCTTTCCTTTTTTTTAATTTCTGCATTTCCGAATCCATCTTTTTTATTCACGTTTAGTCTAACTTTTTTTCTCTCTTTTCTTTTTTAATATATATCTTCTTCCTCAATTTCTTCTTTTTTCAACTTACTTCTTCTCTCCCATTCCTTCTTATTTCCTAGTAAACAAACACGCTATTAGGATGTGTCCGTCTGCAGCGTGAGCATAAGAGTCCTTTGGGCATATCCTTCTGCGTCCAGGATTCCTAAGGTAATTTCGTGCTAATGGGGTGAAGTGAGGAACGCCGCTGGGAGGGATGGGAAGGAGGGGAATGGGTGGGGATGGGAGGGAGGGGGATGGGTGGGGGTGGGAGGAGGGGAGAAGGTGGGCAGGGGGAGAAGGTGGGGGTAGGGGGGAGGGGGAGTAAGGTGGGGTTGGGGGGAGGGGGAGAGGGGGGTGGGGAGGGAGAGAAGGTGCGAGAAAGAGGGGGAGGGGGAGAAGGTGGGAGAAAGCGGGGGGAGGGGGAGAAGGTGGGGTGGGGAGGGGTGAGAAGGTGGAGAAAGAGGGGAGGGGGAGAAGGTGGGAGAAGAGGGGCGGAGGGGAGAAGCGTGGGGCGTGGGGGAGGGATGGTGGAAAAAAAGGTGTGAAAGGGGGAGAGAAGACGCGCTAGAGAATCCCCACCCCTACCCTCCCCCGCTAAGAAAAAAAAATTAGAGATAGAAAGGTCGTTATCTCTGTTCCGGCCATATCTGATTTGTTAATATTCGCCTCACGCTCTTACAGTTCCCTTTTCTGTCCACCTCGAATCGATATCTTTCTTTTGTTGTGACTTGAAACAACTTCAGAGGCGCCGAGATTGCTTTGGTATTTTAGATATGTGGTTCTGCGTGAGTGACGTGGTGTGTCGCTGTACAGTATCTCGGGGAGAAGAAAACTAGGACGAGATTCAAGAAAAGGAATAAATGAGAAAAGAACTTCAGTAACAAAAGAAGAAGAAATAAGAAGGAAAAAGAAATTCCGAGAAAAGGAATAAGTAGAAAAGAATTCCAATAACACAAGAAGAAGAAGATAAGAAGAAGAAAATAGAAATCGAGAAAAAGGAATAAATGAGAAAAAGAATTCTGTAACACAAAGATAGAAGAAGAAAGAAGAAGAAAGGAAATCGAGAAAGAAAAAGGAACAGATGAGAAAATAATTCAATAACACAAAGAAGAAGATAAGGAAGAGAGAAAAAGAAATTCGAGAAAAGGAATAAATGAGAAAGAATTCTTGTAACACAAAGAAGAAGAAATAAGAAGAAGAAAGAAATTCGAGAAAAGGGAATAAAGTGGAGAAAAGGAATTCAATAACACAAAGGAAGAAGAAAGAAGAAGAAAAAAGAAATTCGAAAGAGGAAAAGGAATAAATGAGAAAAGAGAATTCTGTAACACAAA
>NW_020870312.1:826767-828387 GCF_003789085.1 Penaeus vannamei
TCGGAGAAATTGTCAACTATAAGCAAATTTCCATCCCACGCGAAAGGATGAAAACAGATAAAGATTTAGATCAGGAATTCCCAAATTTTACAAATACCAACTTTAAATTCTCACTAAAAAATCATTTTTATGAAATTATTAGGCAAAATTGGTGGTATTCTGCTCAGGAGGTTTATTTCCCATCTTCATACAGTAACATATTTTAGCATTTTAAGCTTTAGCATTAGTTAAAGAATATAAAGCACCATTGTCTGATTAGAGAAAATCCTCTAAGATCTTAGAAAGCAAAAATGAATCCTTGGATGTTGAATAAAATTAATCCTCAGTAAAAAAAAAAAAAATGTATAACAGACTAATAAAATGATTATACTACTGAGTTAGTTCACACTTTAACATTTTCTCTGCCAACAATTTGCAATATGTGAGTAACTATACTGTAGGCTACACTCCGATGTATAGAATTGATAATATTTTTTGCACACCATATTTTCCCCAAAAGAATGCACTAAGTACAAATGTGTTATACTTATTTCTGTAATATCTACTGTCGTAAGCAAAAGAATTATGCAAGCTCCCGGGTATGCTTCCACTTACTTCCTAAGAAAGTGTGATCCCGTCTCTCCGTCATGCAATTTACCTTCAATGAAGACACAAATATTCTAGGCAAAAATCACCTAAAATATCACTATGACCAGAATTCCCCAAGAAATCCCCAGAAAGCTCAATTCTCCAGATTTATCCCCAAACGCACTTAAAAGTCCCAATCTGGGGACAAAATCTCGACGTGGGAGCGCTGATTTAGATTCCAATACCTCAACCCCCCTCCCCCTCCCCTTCTCCCTACCCCATCCTTAGGCCCGGTATCAATACCCCTTTAAAACCATTTCATTTATCCATACCAGACTGCCATAAGGTCTCATTTACCTTTCCTCTCCACGTAAATTTCGACCTTGGTTTCCCCTTTGAGTGGTATTAGAGGTTCTGGAAGCCACATCAACAACGTAACCCGGGATTATCTCGAGAAAATCCTTTTTTTTTATTTTCTCTTTTATGTAACCCGGGTGAGATCGAATGTAGGTAAAGGAAATATATATAAAAGAAAAGGAAGAGGAAGAAGAAGAGCCAAAACGTAAACGAACAATAGGAAATGATATGGAATTTATGGTAACTTAAAAAAAAACAACTAAAAGAGAAATGATTAAAAAAAACATATGCGATCTTTTATACAATCCGGAATATATCTTTTTCTTAACGACAAAGAAACAGAGAGAGAGAGAGAGAGAGAGAGAGAGAGAGAGAGAGAGAGAGAGAGAGAGAGAGAGAGAGAGAGAGAGAGAGAGAGAGAGAGAGAGAGAGAGAGAGAGAGAGAGAGAGAGAGAGAGAGAGAATAACAATAACCTATTGATAACACCCATGTTTATTAGACAACAAAGAGATATTCAAGACAATTTCTAATCTAAAGGAGGGGAAGTGGGTGGTGGTGGTGGTGGGATGGGGGGAGTGAAGACCCAAAATGGCGGCTAAAAGCTTGGGTCATCTGGACACGGGGCAGCTGAGGACTTCCCGAGGCTGACAGATGGCGCTGACAGATGTCTCTCTCTCTCGTCTCACTCTCCTCTC
>NW_020870312.1:900221-902721 GCF_003789085.1 Penaeus vannamei
CAGTGCCATGCTGGGCATAGTTCAGCCACCTCGCCTACGCGCTCTCCCCTGCGCCCTTCGCCCGAGGGGACTTGGCCAGACCCTCCGGGCAGCGAGTGGGTCCCAAGGAGGGGCTGTTTGTTCTCTTCTGTGCTATACGAACCTGTATACACAACATTTTGATGGCAGTTTAGAGTTAAAACATAAGACATTGATAGATGCGTTATATTGTAAATATCATAAGTAATTGTTTAATAGTAAGAAATAATAAAATTGGAAGGTGAATAAGCAATGTTTTCTTGGAACCACTGAAACTTTATTCAATAGAATTGGATGAAGTATGTGAAAAACATAAGACACTGATAAGTCTATCCCTAGCCTTTCGGGCACCCCCTTCAGTCTAGATCTCTTACCAAGATTCTTTTTCTCACTATCCTCTCCCTCATTATGAGCCAAAGTCTACCTTTTAAACTGTCTGGGATTTAGTATGCATCTGTGCCATACAAGAGCTGGCTTTATCTGCCGATCTATCGGCAGTTTTGTCTGATTTAGGATCACGGAGAATGCAAGCCCTCCCTCTCGCACCACTTCTTCCGCCACGGAGGATCCACCCTTTGTAACAAAATTTTTCGAGGTCTGTGCGGGTCACACACTCCTCTTTTTACCCACACTAAACTGCCAGGCTACACACTTCGGTTCTTTGCATTCACATTTTAATGTCGTGATATGTCTACTGTTCTACTTCTTCATCTGCCGAAATATCTGGCAGCCTAAATGTTAATACCTTTCAAGATGACGCTTGAAGAATCCCCAATAAGGAGTGGTGCTTGTGGCACTGTGTGCTGAGTCATCTAAGCTCCTGGCACACCAACTCACTTAGCTGAGCCACTGTTCTGACCCTCCCTCTCACACACACGGAGAGAGAGATGTATGTACACACAAACACACATACACACAAACATACACAAACACACACACACGTATATACATATATATATGTACATATGTATATATGTATATACAGTATTTGCGCTTTACCTATTAATAGGTTTGATTGGGCCTTCCATCCTTTCCACTACGCCATTGCTTTGAGGGCGGTATGGTTGATAAGGTGCTACGAAATTCAAAGCCATTGTTGCTAAGAAGGTTCTCTGTACTGCCATATACTGTGATGTAGTTTTCCGGTTCACCAATACCTCCCCACCTGCTTTCCCTCTCGTTATATAAAGATTTACATACATGTGAGGATACATCAATAGCCGTTTCGACCCTTTTTCATATTAATAATCCACTCTAGAGGTCGTTTTATCAGGGTTGAATTACCAAATGACTGAAAGAATTTTACTACTGTTTGATTGTTGACAAATTAAACAACTTTTTACGTATTTCCTTGCATCAGTTATTAAGTTCTCCCAATAGAAACTTTCTTCATATTCATTGTTTTCATGATATATGTCCAACCCCTTCATGCGAAAGCTCACACACACAAACACGCACACACACACACATACGGGCGTGCTGGATCTGTGAGAAAAGGCAAGCAGGGACGGAGAGGCACTCAGACACCAGGAAGGAGGTGGACGGAAAACCCGGTATATACGACTAGGAGGGAGAACTGGGAAGGGCGGGGAGAAGATGAGTTGCAGGGTCGAGCATAGGCCACGAGATCAGGCGGTGGTTGCAGCAGCAGCAGGATGCAGGTGGCAGGATGGGGCCAGGCAATGAACGGGCCGGGACTGGTAGTTGCCTCGGACCACAAAGGCGTCGCGCGGGATCTTCCGCAGCGACTGGGAACGGAGCAAGTTTTCCCGGACGATCCGAAACCCTTTAAATCCACAAAACCTCTCAGTAACCTGAGCAGATAATCGTGAATGTAAAAACGCAGGAGTGTTTGAGCCTGTATTATTCCTTGCAGCGGATACCCAGCTTAAAGGAATAAGGAGATTATGTAAAGTGTAGCTTTACACCAACCCAGATTTAGATAGATAAATAATGGAAGGAGACAGGATGCCGGAGTTAATTCTCTGCTCTTGTTGCCATTCCTGCTTGCTTCAAATACAATATAAAGCATGCGGTTGATGATGCCTTGAACGGTATTAATATATCAACCTCACATCACACTAAATCCGAACTCTCTAATCATTCGAAATTATTGTGGACATTTTCCCTATTCCAGATGGAAATAAAACGATTTCTAACGACATACATTACCCTGTAAAGCATGAATACGGTCATTAGCGGATGACTGCATTGACCTTTGAACAAGACTCTCATAACGAATATTTTCCTTTCGTTGCCAATTAGCCGACAAATTGTTTATGATCCTGAATAATTAGGGGAAGATCCTCCTCACTCTTGATGCCGACCAATCACGCCTCAGTTGGCTCGCCACTTTGCCTTCTTGGAGAGGAAGGGCGGGGAGGGAGAGAGGAAGGGGGGAGGAAGAGGAGGAGAGGAGGAAAGAGGGAGAGAGAGAAAAAGGGAGAGAGAGAGAGAGAAAGACAGACAAAGAGAGAGAGAC
>NW_020870312.1:950221-952721 GCF_003789085.1 Penaeus vannamei
TACATAAAATAAACAAAGGGGAAGTTACAAATAAACGCACAGCAATTGTTAACTCAAACGAAAAGCCTTACGCAGTATACACAAAGGCCCATTACCTTTAGACGGATAATAATTAGTCAATTCACTACAACAGAAATCAATACCCCCCCCCCCCAATCTTCTCATTAGAGTCCATCTGACCTCCGGACTTTGATGACCTTGCACAGTTAACTCGCTCCCTGTTAACTCTCTCGGATGCTTCGTTATCCCTAATGTGACCTTGTAATGTGCTCGTAATCTTATCATTACTATTATCATTATTCAAATATTCCTCATTATCACTATGACTATGACTATTCTCATTATCATTATTATTTCTATTTTTGTGGATATCATCATTGTTTTATTAGTATTGTCATCATTTTTATTATCATTATTACCGTTATTATTGTTGTTATTGTTATTATCAATATTGTCATTATCATTATCATCATTACTATTACCATTATCATTATTATCATCATTATCATTATCATCATCACAAAATTATCATTACTATTATCACTTTTAAAACTAAAGCCATTATTGTTATTATTACAATTGCTGTTGTTGTCTTTTTTATTAATGTAATTATCGAAATCATCATTTTATTTTCATCATTATCATTATAATTGGTATAACCCATATATTTACCATCAGTTATTTTGTTATTATAATCAGAGTCATTATTCTTATTAGTTACAAGATAATTCTCCTTGTGTTTTGGCCGTCCGTAAGGTACGCTCAAACATAACAACTTTAATGTTAAAGAATGACACCGACACTTACGCGATCGAGCTACAAGTTTGTGAGAATCCTATTTTGATTTTATTATCATAATCATAATTGTTTTTGTAACTATTGTTATTATTGTTATAGCTATTATTATTGGCCTCACTATGATAACAATAGTTATGATAATAATCATGATTACTATTATCATCATTATCACTATTATTTTTTTTTATTATTTTTATCATTATTATTAGTCATTGCTATTTTTTATATTATGATTACTATAATCATTGTTGTTGATAATGGTATTATTACCTTTATTATTACAGTATAGTTGTTATCAATATTATCATAATTGATATTATCATCTGTATTATTACCATAGTTATCATCATCATCATAATTTTCATTATTACCATTGTTATGATTATTATCATTAGTGTTGCTGTGATCATTATCATTCTACTTCTTCGAGACAAGTACACTGCATTTTATGTACAGTTATTATTCACATTTATTATTATTCATTATCATTATACATTTATTATTCACATTCATCATTTATTGTTATGATCACAATCGTTATTATTATTATTATTATTGTTATTATTATCATTATCATTAATATTATTTTTATTATTATTATTATCACTTTACATTTATCATCTTTTATTATTATTTATGTTTATGCACATTTATTATTCGCTCAACTATCCAAGGGGGGGGGGGGTTAAGAAGAGAAGCAGAAGTGGAAAGAGAAAGAAAGGGGGAGAAGAAAGGGGAAGAGGCCTGATAAGAAAAGGGAGATGGGGAAGGAGAAGCAGAAAGGAAACGGAGGGGGATTAAAGAGTAAAAGGGGGGAGGGAGGGAGGGAGGGAGAGGGTGTGTGGGAAGGAGGGAGGGAGAGAGGGTTCAGAGGGAAAAGGAGGGATGGGAGAGGGAGGGAAGGGACTGAGGGAACGAAGGAGGAGGTGGGGGGGGGGTCAGGAGGAGGAGGGAAGTGGGAGAGGGCAGATAAAGAGCTTGAAGTGGATGGGGAGGAGTGGATTTAGGGAAGATTTGCGAGTGAGAAGGGGGGGAGGCAGAGAGGGAGTAGAAAAGGCAGAAGGGAGAGGCAGAGGGTAAAAGGAGAGGGTATTATCCTTACTGTTATTATCATTAATATCATCATTAATTTTATCATCATTATCATTGCTATCATCTTCACTATCACCATCATCATTACGAATACTCATATATTCTTACTCTTATTCTTTCTCCTAATTCTTATTGTTATTATCATCATCACCATCATTCTCATTATCATTTGTGTTAGTGTTACTTTTGTTATTACTTTTGTAGGCTTATCATTATTATCATTGTTGTTATCACTAGTATTGTTATTATTATCCTTATTCCAACTTTTTCATTATAATTATCATCCTGATAACCATTACCATTATTATTATTTTTATCATTATCATTTTTATTTTCATCATTATTATCATTATCATTGTTATTATTATTGTCATTATTATTATTGTTGATGTTGTTGTTTTTGTGGTGCTGTTGCTGCTATTATTATTCTTTTGTTATGTTGCGTCTGATGTTATCATCATTATCACTATTCTTATATTCATTATCACTATCATTTCTTTTTTTATCATTATCATTATTATTAGTAGTAGCAGTAGTAGTAGTATTGTTATCAACATAATTCCTGCTGTTGTTGTTGTTACTATTATTACCATAATCATTATCATTACTA
>NW_020870312.1:960221-961367 GCF_003789085.1 Penaeus vannamei
GAAACTAATCCAAACACACACCTGAACATTCGCGCACGTAAGCAACACTCCCGAACATCAGTATTAGCCATTCACGCTCACTATATTTTGCATCGTCACCATTAGGTATTTATTTATGCACCATCTTCGCGATACTCTACCTCGCTATCGCTACTGAAAGTCTACAAATGTTGATGGACTCTGAATCGATATCGCCGAACACTCTGGGTCACACGGAGTAATATATCTTGCTTTCAGCTTGAGTTCGTGCACCGGGAATAGCGTAGCACGTGCATGCAGGGCCAGCGAGGGAGTGGGACGCAATTGTGATCAAGTGAAAGTATTTGCACCATTCTTTGCTGTTCTTTCTTTGTTTTTCTTCATTGATTCAAATAACCTGACCTGCTTTGACCTTCTTTCATACTTCTGTTCTTTCTTTGCTTTTCTTCTTTATCAAAAATAACCTGACCTGTGTTGACCTTCTTTCATACTTCTGTTCTTTCTTTGTTTTTCTTCTTTTATTAAAAATAACTTGACCTGCTTTGACCTTCTTCCATACTTCTCTATTCTTTTTTTTCTCCGTTTGCTTGAGTTAGTAACGATTGAAACGTGAAAGAAAGAAGCATAATGAAAAGGAAAACTCAATTTCCTTTTTAATTCCATAAAGTTGTTGATGCTGTTATTACGCCAACAAAAGTTATTGAACTTGCCTTCTGCGTCCTTAATGAAGCAAAGTCTCTAATTATAAGAAGAGAACATTCTCCATTAACTTCAATGCTGGTCACTTTCATGTTATTATATCTTAATGCCATGTTTGGGGTGAATGTGGAGAGAAAATAACTGATTGATGATGTAATCAAAGTCATGTCATTAATGTTATTAAAACTTCTACTCCGAGGTTCCCAGATAGGTTTAAGTGTGTGTGTGTATGTGTGTTTATAAACAACCACACAATACAACATACATATATATATATATATATATATATATTATATATATTATATATATAATAATATATATAATAATATAAACTATATGTATACACACACAAACACACCACACACCACAACACACAAACACACACACACACACACACACCACACACACACACAACACACAGCACACACCAACACATCACACATCACACATAATACATCACACTCATTT
>NW_020870312.1:992790-1000290 GCF_003789085.1 Penaeus vannamei
CAGTTTGTCTTTGTCAATGATGGAGACATAAACCCAATCTTAGGATAAGGCAAGAGGGAGATCATGACCGGAAGTAAACGCGAAAATAATAAGCTTTCACAGAGTAGCCACAGAATCAAGGTGTCTTCACGTGATTCATTCGTGATTATAATACGGTCCACATGGCCGCTTTCCTGTGAGCCAAAGTAGTAGAGCGACAAGTAATATCAATCTGAATTCAATCTACAGGAGAACATAACGTTGTGCAACATGGGCGCCCAACGAAAGGGCGAAAATAATCCTGCTCAGCATGAAATATCATCGCCCCGCCGGGTTCCCCTGCGCGGGGCGACACGTCCCTGCCCCGGCGCGTCTGTGTTCGGCGCTCGCCCGTTTTCTCTTGTAGCCCCCGTAGGCTATCATAGAAAACGGAGACGCTCTCGCCTACCCTCGCTACAGGGCTCGTCCAGCCGCCACACGGGGGCCGGCGTGTGGTAGCCTCGCTCCGGGTCCCACAGCGTCGCCCAGCCCGCCCGACTTATGATTTGTCTATTTACGCGCATCTAGAAATGTAGATATTAGGTTTTCTAGCTTTCATTTTTTCTAGAAAGTTGTGATATATTCTAATTCATAAAGGTATCGAAGGATCATATAAAACGAACAGGTATTAATGAGTTTAATAAGGTGCCTGTGCCAGCTTACCGGCGAAATGCTAGTAAGAATTATTGTGCACTGGGGTTTATTTATAAGAAATTTGGTATGTCCACAGATATATTTTGTATAGCTAGACACATTATATGATGTATACTTGCAGAACTAGTGTGTCTTACAAGAAGAAATACCGGCGTTTACCTTGGCGTCATCGAACCGTTCTCGCAACACACCCGCGGTTTAGGGTTCTGGGGTGTTATTTTTCAAACAGGCTATAGTGAAATTTCTACAATTATTTGAGTAGTAAAACACGTTACTTTGCATTATATGATAATCTGTGCACAATGCAAATCCGATAATTATATAATGCATTATTAATCTCGCATCTTACGTTAAGTAGGTGCTTAAATCTGCGAGTTCATTGAATTTCCATTAGTTACCTTAAAATCTTTATTTAGATAATAATCATACTTCTATATTTACAAAATAAGAAAGACTAGCATGCGATTATCAAGGGAATATCGCCACAGGACTTAGTTGGGTGTTGCGGGAACGGGCGAAGCCGCGTGGTGGCCAGTAACCAGAGCTGAACGAAAAGATCTGATGATTTCTTATCCAATTTCGTCTTCTGTCTGAAAATGCTTCGCCTTCAGAAGTTTTCGTTCTTGTGAAATCGGGATAGTTTATTGCAAAATTCCCCAAGCCCAACTGTAGACGCATATATATTTATATATGCTGTAAATACCTACACATTTATATATATTTTTCGTAATATAAATGATTTTGGATGAATATTTTGGACTCCGGAATAAGTTTGCCGTTTACAAAGTTGGAATTGTTCACTCACCACTGTTTGATTAATTGATTTAAAGATATATATTCTGCTATAGAGAGAAATATTAAATTATGAAGAGATATTTTATATTCTTGACGAGTGATAAGAGTGTTCTTTCTGTCCACCTGATACATTCTTTGTTCTAGAAATTTCAGCCATGCATTCCTGTATCTTGTACATGTCAGCGAAGTTGCGTCATGGAGTAATTGTTATAATATGACTTCACTGAATTACTATCAATTGTTTATAAACTCGTGTAATCAACGCATAAGCAGCATAATAAAGTAATCTATTTTACTTTAAACAAAGTGAGCGCGCAAAGCGTCAGATTGGCGTGTTTGTGCGCATGCGCGATCGTCGCCCCAAGGATCTCCATTAGATTTCGCTCACAGCAACCCTAGTACGTGGCCTTTTCAGAATGAGCAATAATATTCAAATCTCTTTGTGATTCATGTTATACACATACTTTAATTCCTTCTAACCCTGAGCTCCGCACCCTGCAGTTCGCCCTCTTTCTCCCCCTCCTGACCCTGGCGCACACCCTGCCCTTCCACCCTGTCTTTGTTCGACTGCGTGCCCTTGGCTCACTCCCACCCTTCCATGTGATGCTCCCCCTGCCGACTCACCCTTGGAGCAAAGCCCGGGCGTGCTGCCTTTATTTGTTATGGGCTGACGGCGGCAGGGGAGGCGCCCGCACCTCCCGGCGCCTTCGCTGTTCTTCCACACCAAGAGTTTAGCCAACTCTCGCGTCGCCATCTGGCTTCTGGCTCCCCTACTTTGTTCTGCGCATCTCTCTTGCTCCTAGCTGTTTTATTTTCCCCATCATTTCGTGTTCTGTTTAAGTGTGTGAATGAGAGAGAGAGAGAGAGAGAGAGAGAGAGAGAGAGAGAGAGAGAGAGAGAGAGAGAGAGAGAGAGAGAGAGTTGCCCAAGGAGTACGTGTGATGGAAGCTTTGGTAGAAGCACCGTATTGGTTCTGTACTCTGTCCGCCTTCATGTTTAGGTGGATTCTGTCAATCGAAGCGCCGTGGCCAAGGCCAACGCCGCAATTCGAATTTTCTCTGCCTCGCCTGACAGGAAAACCTTTGTTGAGAATATAGCGCGTTTTGCTAAGGAGGCAGCGAATAACTGCAGGATGAATCGACACAGCCACATGTCGACATAACCGTGATAAGATTATGAGGCGTCAGCAGCTGCGCGGTGGACATGTCGAGCCCTTAGTAACTGCAGAAGGAGCCCAGCAGCCCCGGACTCTCAGCTGAAGGAAGGTTCCTGCAAGGTTAGCAAGTCCAGCTAGAGGATAGCGCCGTGAAGCGGGTTACTGCAACGCCATGAGCGGCGGCAGCTGGGCTCCCTCCGCCGCTCCAAGTCGCCGCCACCTTTGTAAAGGCTTGATGCGCACGGGGTCCTCTGTCGCCAGGCCGTGCACTTGCACTCGGGCTGCCATCCTTGCCTCCGAACGCTCGTTCTGGTAACATCTGCGTCTGATTACGAGGAGAGGCCATGCTAATCACATTGGCATCTGCGCTTCCCGATGGCCACGCTGGACACATGTGTTTGTGGACAGCATGAGATGAGCAGGTGACGATGGCGGCGTCCCGGGGCCCCCTCCCCCTCCCCGACACGCCTCACCTTTCTTCTTTACACCACATACACGATAACATCCTCCTTCCGCACTCTCTTTTTGTGCTGCGCAGCAATATTTCTGTTGCACACTTAACTTCTGCCGTCTTTCTCTCTCTCTCTCTCTCTCTCTCTCTCTCTCTCTCTCTCTCTCTCTCTCTCTCTCTCTCTCTCTCTCTCTCTCTCTCTCTCTCTCTCTCTCTCTCTCTCTCTCTCTCTCTCTCTCTCTCTCTCTCTCTCTCTCCTCCTGCTGTTGCTGCTCACTCCGTCTTTAATAAACTGTATTCTACTGCACTTTCACACGTACAAATACACACACGCACGCACAACGCACACGGAAGTTTGGATCCGCGCAACAGATCCAGCTCTATCCACTCTGCGTGTGTGCGGGGGGTGGGGGTGGGGTGGGGAAGGGTGGTGGTTGTTTGTTGCTCACAGGAAATTCCTCTGGCGTTGTGGGTGTTTACAGTCAGGGAAAGAGTTCCTGCTGCAGCCGCGGGTGGGACCAGGAAGTGGAGTCAGCCATCCTACAAGAGAAAGGGACGCGGGTGTGGTGGCCGTGTGGGTGTGTGTGTGTGTGAGTGTACGTGCAAATGTGTGTTCATTTATTTATTTAGATGTGATGCTTTATACTGGCGTATTTTTAAATACATTTATTCGTATATGTGTGTGAATGTGAGTTAGTTTTTGTATGTGAGTATACATGTCTGCATTTATACATTTATCCGCACATGAGTGTATTCGTCAGCGCGGCGGCGGGCCCGGGGTGTGTCTCCGCCTCCGCAGCCACTTTTCGTGTCCGCGTCAGACGCTCGCCCTTCCTGCTGTGTCTCGATTCCTCCGCAGACGCCTCGAGACCCCAGAGTCCTCGAGGGCGACTGGCGGCGTCCGTGAGCGCCTTCTCTCCGTCTCTCGCGTGACGGCTGCTTACGTCACGTCGTCCTTACGTCACATAACGACCGGGTAACATCGCATAACGTCGTTACGCCGCGTTTGGAGCCGCTTCCCTCCGCTCGGGGCAAGAGGGGCATGGAGACGCCGCTCCCCAGCTCCGGCCAAGAGGGGCATCAGAGCCTCCCCCCCCCCGCCCCAGCAGATCCCACTACTCATATGCGAGTGAGTCAAAGGCTGTGACGTCAGAGCCCACCTACGTCCGGGCACAGCAGAACCCTTGAGACTGACGGCAATAGAGTCGCTTCTCCTGGTTTATCACCTGCCATTATCGACCTAACGTCACGTCCGCCGCTGTGAAGTGACGCCGTCACCGCAGGTCCTCGCAGGGAAGAGCAGCGCGGTCTGCTGCGGGGGCGCAACCCCCTCCCCCCTCCCGCTCCGCCGCCCCTTCCCTGGCTCTCTCGCTCTCCCTGCTCTCTCTCTCTCTCTCTCTCTCTCTCTCTCTCTCTCTCTCTCTCTCTCTCTCTCTCTCTCTCTCTCTCTCTCTCTCTCTCTCCTTTTTCCATTCTCTCCTTCTCCCCCTCTTTTTCTTTCTCACTTTGTCTTTTTCTGCCTTCCTCCTATTTCCTCCCCCTCTCCTCTCTCTTCCTCCCCCTTGCACCCTCTCCCTTGCTTACTTATTCACTCACTCTCGATGGAAGAGAGATTCTCTCTCCTCCCCCTCTCTCTCCTTTTCTCTTTTCATCTCTCTTTACCTATCAAGCTATCTATTTATCCGTCTATATATCAGTCCATGCATTTGAGCTTTTACGTATGTGTGTAACTCTCTCTGTGCATTTGTGTGTGTTATATATATATATATATATATATATATATATATATGTGTGTGTGTGTGTGTGTGTGTGTGTGTGTGTGTGTGTGTGTGTGTGTGTGCGTGTGTTGTGTATTATATATATATAATATATATAGCAGTATATAGATGTACATTTATATATATATATATATATATATATATATATATATATATATATATATAATATATATATACTTATAATGTATATACATATATGTAATATAATATATATATATATATATATATATATATATATATATATATATATATATATATATATATATATATGTATATATATATATACACACAATTATATATATATATATATATATATATATATATATATATATATGTGTGTGTGTGTGTGTGTGTGTGTGTGTGTGTGTGTGTGTGTGTGTGTGTGTGTGTGTGTGTGTGTGTACTTGCTTATACTTCGTCCCTTCCACTCGCCATGTCTCCATTTTCTTTCCTTCCCCTTCCTCATTCCCCTTCTCCCCACCTCCTTCTGTGCCTTTCCTCTCTCAAGTTTATTTTTCTTTAATATTCACAATCGAAAATTCACCTATCGTTCTCCTTTCCACTTTCTTTCCTTGTTTTAGAATCTCTCTCTCTCTATCTATCTATCTATCTATCTATATATACATATATATATAATATATATATATTTATATATTCACACACACACACACGCACACACATGCACACACACACACACACACACACACATATATATATATATCCTTCCCTCACTCCGTCAGTCTTTGAACCTTCCTCTGTTCTACCCTCCATCTCTCTGAATCTATCAATCCATCTCGTCTATTTATCTATCTTTCCCTCTCCCCCTCTCCTCCCAAGGGCACGCGAGGCTCCGTGGGCGCGGCGAGGAGCCCTCCGACGGCGCGGGCGGGGCGTGCGCCGGCCGCCGACGGGTGCCAGGCGCCTCACCTTGCCAAACCAGCGGGAAAGTCGCCTGCCATCGATTGCGAGATCACACGAGAATGGCGCCGAGCTATAGGCCTATGCGTGCGTGTACTTGAGAGAGAGTGTGTGTGGGCGTGTACGAGTGTGAGCAAGGCGGGCGGCCTGTCCTGTCTACGCCAGGAACGTTCCCCTTGTCAACGTTTTCTTTTACCGGGTCAGAGAAACGTTAGAGAGAGTGAACATCTCTCCGAGTTCCTTTGGTCGAAACTCCTGCTCTGTAGCTTGTCGTTGTTATCACTAATGTGTTTATCCCTCTTTACGATCATTTCTTGTATAACTACGTATAATTACCAGTCTTTAGAACTGTTGAATGAGAATATTTTCACAATACAAGAGATGTATTTGTCCAGTTCCGAATATATCTTCGTCAGAAACGCATGTTCATTCATACCGCTTCTACATTTGTCGACATGAATACGGTTTAATTACAGATTCCTAATTCAAATCCCTGTTGACATCTACGCCCTGTGACGAATAAATATTACCCACTCAATACGCGTTTCTTCGCCTAAACTGGTTGTAAACAGATCATGTATCCTATAATCTCTGGCTTACTTGTTCTCTGACACTTCCCAGCTTTCCTTTTAGGCCCAGCCACTCCCTAGGCCCCTCGCATTCTCCCTTCCTTGCATTCTCCTACGGCTAGCAAGCTGTGAAAAGGCGAGCTGTCACTCCAAAACCTTTCCAGAAGTTCGGGCACAATGTTATCAGCCAACGTTATCAGCCCCGCATAGAGAGCGCATACATTCACGAGTAAAAGCATACATGTTCCAAGCCCCAGACAAGCAGGCTCTCGCCACATGCGTCGAGAGGGCGAACATCTGACGCAGGTATACGTGCACACTCACACGCACGTACACACAAAACGCAAAAAGACAACTGGTCGGCGGCTGTCACGGCGCCTGTCCCCCATAGGTAATTGTTGGGGGAGGAGAAAGGGGAGGGGAAGGGAGGGGAAGGGGAGGGTGCTGGGGAGGAGAAGCAGGAGATAAGATTGTATCAACTCTCACTAACCCCTCACCTTCCCCTCCCCCCCCTACCCCGCCCACTCCACACTGACCACTGGGCATTGCTTGACGCGCCAGGTGCTGCTGCAACACCTGTTCGTTGCAAAAGAGAGTGGCGATCAGCTATGCCTCAGCTGATCGCCTGGGAGATCCTGAGGCGAAGGGACGGACTGCCGCGGAAAAGGAAATGAGGATTTTCTTGCATTTTATATCCTTTTTGTCATGAAAATGTTATTAACGTCATCATCATCGCAATGGTCATCATTATTCATCATCACTGTTATTATTACCATTGTCATTTTTGTTATTGTTATGAGTATCATCATTGCCATTATAATTCTCATCAGCATTATTATTATTATTGTCGTTATTATTTATTATTGTTTATTATTACTATTATTGCTATCAATATTATTATTATTATCATTATTATTATCATTATCTAATTTAATCATTATTCTCGCCATTGTTGTTATTGTTATTATCAGTGTTATTATTTTTATCATCATCATTATTATTATCATTATTATTATTATTATTATTATTATTATTATTATTATTATTATTATTATTATTATTATTATTATTTATTAGTATTAGTATTATAATTCTTCTTATAGTTTTTCTTATCGTCATCATTTCTATCATTATTATCATTATCATTCTTATCATCAACGT
>NW_020870312.1:1030652-1040652 GCF_003789085.1 Penaeus vannamei
ATCCCCTCCAAAAAATGCTTACTCTCCAAGGACGAAACATTTTAGAAACCCCCCCAAAAAAAGGAGATAGGTTTGGGAAAGGAGGGAGAGAGAGAAGAAAAAAAAAATATCCGAACCGCAAATTGGAGAAACACGTCAGAATCCCAAGACCTTAAAGTGCCATCGGTTCTTCGTAGCTTATGGGAGAGGTTTTGAAACTAATATTCTTATAATTTGAAATACTGCCTCGGGTCGGAAGTTATCTGAGAGCAGAGAACGTAAAATGCAGATGAAGAGTTTTTCGAGAGCCAGGTAAAAAAAAAAAAAAAAAAAAATGGAAGGATAATAAGAAAAGGGAAGATAAATCGCACTGGTGGACATAGGGACGGGGAGAGGACGGGGAGGGAGAGGGGGAGGGGGATGGGAAGAGGGGAAAGAGGAATGGAGGAAGGGAAAGGAGAGGAGTCAAAGAAAAAGAGGGAAGAGGAGAAGGAGAAGATAGAAGAGGGGAGAGGAGAAGGTAGGAGGAGGGAAGGAGAAAGCAGGAGAGGGGAAGGAAAGGGGGGGGGGGGAGGGAAGAGCAGGATAAGGATATTGACAAGGAGTAAGAGAGAAAGGAAGAAGGAGGTGAGGGGGGGGAGGATGAAGAGAAAGTGAAGTGGGAAAGTTAGAGAAGATAAAGGATATGAAAAAGGATATTTAAAGAGAAATAAAAAGAGAACAGAGAAGATAAAGGGGAAAAGGGGAGAGGAGTCAAGAATAGAGAAAACGGGAAGAGAAGAAAGGGGAATGAGAGAAAGAGTAGGGAAGGAATTAGAAAAAAACGAAGGAAAAGGGAAAATAAAATAGAAACAAATGGAATATAAGTGACAAAGGGGTAAAGGGGTAACACCTTAAGAGGTTGTGAGTTTTTTGGAGAATGGAAAAAAGAAGAGATAAAAAATAAGAGAAGGATAAATAACAACTGTAAGGAAAGGAAGGTAAAGTGAGAAAGAGAAAAAATAAGATAAATAGGATAAAAAAGGTGTGCAGATGTGTGAGGTGATGAAGGACTGGAGGAGTAAACGAGAAAAAGAAGAAGAGAAAGGGAACAGTAAGAAGGAGAGGAATAGAGATGGAAAGACATGAAAGAACGAAAAAGCAAATGAGATAAAGAAAGAATGGAGAAGAAAATGGAGAAAAAAAAGAAATGGGGAGGGAAAAATAGAAGAAAAGTTAAAGGGCATGAAAGGAGAAATGGATAAAAAGAGATGAAGAGAAAAAGGAAATAGAGGGAAGAAAGAGAAGGAATAGGAGAGGGATGAAAAAGAAATCGGAAGAAGGTTAAGGATGGAGAATAAAAAGATGAAAAGATAAAGGACAGAAGAAAAGTGAAAAGAGAAAGAATAAAGAATAAAAGAAGAAAGAATAGGCAGGAAGGATAGTGAAAATAGAAGTGGGAAAAATTGAAAGGATGTTAGGACAGAAGAAAAAAGGAATGCAAATCACAGAGCAAGTAAGGTCTCGAAAAAAATAGATTTAGAAAAAATATATATAACACACACACACACACACACACACACACACACACACACGCACGCACAGACACACATACACACACGCACACACACATAACACAACACACCACACACACAACACACACACACACAACACACACATATATATATATAAATATATATATATATATATATATATATATATATATATATATATATATATATATATATATATATATATATATATATATATATATATATATATATATATATATATATATATATATATATATATATATATATATATATATATATGTGTGTGTGTGTGCTTCTGAGAGAGAAGAGAGAGAGAGAGAGAGAGAGAGAGAGAGAGAGAGAGAGAGAGAGAGAGAGAGAGAGAGAGAGAGAGAGAGAGAGAGAGGAGAGAGAGAGAGAGAGAGAGAGAGAGAGAGAGAGAGAGAGAGAGAGAGAGAGAGAGAGAGAGAGAGAGAGAGAGAGAGAGAGAGAGAGAGAGAGAAAGAAAGAAGAGAGAGAGAAAGAGAAAGAGAGAGAAGAGAGAGAGAGAGAGAGAGAGAGAGAGAGAGAGAGAGAGAGAGAGAGAGAGAGAGAGAGAGAGAGAGAGAGAGAGAGAGAGAGAGAGAGAGAGAGAGAGAGAGAGAGAGAAGAGAGAGAGAGAGAGAGAAGAGAGAGAGAGAGAGAGAGAGAGAGAGAGAGAGAGAGAGAGAGAGAGAGAGAGAGAGAGAGAGAGAGAGAGAGAGAGAGAGAGAGAGAGAGAGAGAGAGAGAGAGAGAGAGAGAGAGAGAGAGAGAGAGAGAGAGAGAAGAGAGAGAGATGAAAGAGGAAGAGAGAGAGAGAGAGAGAGAGAGAGAGAGAGAGAGAGAGAGAGAGAGAGAGAGAGAGAGAGAGAGAGAGAGAGAGAGAGACAGAGAGAGAGAGAGAAAGAGAGAGACATAAAGAGAGAAAAATCAGAGAGAGAGAGAAAGAGGCACAGAGAGAGAGAGAGAGACAAAAACAATAAAGGCTAAAAGGGAAAAAATAAACCCAAACCGAAAAAAGCGAATGGAAGTACAAAAGGAAACGGGCGAAAAGAGAGGAGGAAGAAAACACGAGAGAAAGAGAAAGACGCAGCAAGAACAAAGAAAGATTTTTCAAAGGAGGAAGATCAAAGAGAAGAGGAGAAAGAGAGAAGTCAGTTTAAAGAGTAAATGATAGCTATGAAGATTATAAAAGGGAAACATGAGAGATTAAAAGACCCAGAATCTTTTCAAAATCCAATCAATTTTGACGTAATCAGGATTAGAAAAAATAGAATAAAAAAATACATAATCAGGATTAGAAAAAAAAAACAAAATAAAAATATACATAATCCGGATTGGAAAAAAATAAAAAGTACATAATCAGGATTAGAAAAAAAAAAGAATAAAAAACACATAATCAGGATTAGAAAAAAAATCTTTCTTATAATCAAGATTAGAACGATTCGCCGATCATCACGACCGGCTGGAGAGATTAGATGCCGCGGGGAAAGGAATCGGCCCTTGCGAGTTATCACCGAATCACTTTGATTGGTGTTGAGAGGAGTGAGGATTCGGAATGGCAAAGAAAATGAGAAACTAAATCCTTTTTTTTTTTACGTCGATTTTATTTATTTATTTATTTATTTATTAATCACATTGGTCTATTTCAAATATAAACTGAAAAAAAATCAGGTTACATTATATGAAGTAATATCCTGTAACAAGAATTTCAAATGAAAATAATAGTGTAAACGCACATTAAAAGGAGTTTAAATTCTATATCAAATACACGAATATATGATGAAAAGGACAATAAACATAAATACAAATCAGATACAAAAAAAAAATCCATATAAGAAATCATAAATAAATACATAAATAAGGAAAAGGTAATGAAATATATAATTTAAACATAAAAATAAAACAAGAACAAAAGTGATGAAGAAGGAAAATGAAACACAGAAAGAATTTATTAGATAGGAATAATAATAAAAAGTCAACATCAAGAAGAGAGACGGGTCACAGGGAACGAAGAGAAACACGAGAAAGTAGAAGAGAGGGAGGAGAAAGTAAAATAAAGAAGGGAGGAGGAAGAAGGAAAAGAAGAAGAGAGAAGAAGGAAGAGAATTCAGAAGAGGAGTAAGAAGAAATGGATAAGATAGGAAGGACAAAGTAAAATAAAAGAGGGAGGATAAAGAAGTAAAAGAAGAAGCGAGAAGGAGTAAGAGAATGAACAGAAGGAGGAAGTAAAAAAAAAGAGAAAAGGGGAAGGAGGGAGGAAGGAAAAGAAGAGAGTGAGTAAGAGAGAATGAGGAAGAGAATAAATAAGAGTAAAATGGAGAGAATGAAGAAAGGAGGGAGAGGACGAGAAGAAAGAAGAAGGGAGGAGGAGGAAGAAAAAGAAAAGAGAGGAGGAGGAAGAGGAGAAAGAAGAAAGGACAGATAAAGAACAAGAAGGAAAAGGGAGAAGGATAGGAGGAACAAGAAATAAAAATGAAGAAGAGGAGAGAAGGAAGAAAAGGAGAACGAAGAAAGGGGAGGAAGAGGAAGAAGAAGAGAAAGAGGAAAGGGGAGGAAAAGGAAGAAGGGAATGGGAGAAGAGTAGAAGGAATAGAGACTCAGAGGAAGTAAAAAAAGAAGAAGAATGAAGAAAATAAAGGAGAGGGTAAGAAGGAGGGGAGAGGAAAAGGAAGAAGATCAAGAAAAGGACAAACGAGAAAGAAGAAGAGAGGAAAGGAGAGAATAAGAGAATATGAAGGAAGGGGGAAGTAGAAGAGAAAGAAGGAAGAAAAAATAAAACGAAGAGGAAGATTAATGGGAATAAAAGCAGGTGAGGAAGAGAAGGAAAAGATGGAGGGATTTGGACGTAAGGAAGAAGAAGGAAGAAGAAAGGAAGAGAGAGAAGGAAGATAACAAGAGGGTACAGAGAGGGAAGCAAAAAAAGAGGAGATAAAAAAGGAAGAAGAAAAGAGGAGACCGTGAAAATTAGAGAAAATAGATGACAAAGAAAATAGAAGAAAAGAGGAGATAGAGAAAGCAAAAGAAAAGAGAAGACAGAGAGGAAAGAGAAAACAGAAGGAAAAGAAAACAAGAAAATAAAAAGAAACGAGGATAGAGAAAAGAGAAGAAAGAAGAAGGAAGAGGAAATATAAGACAAAGAAAATAGAAGAAGAAGACAGAGGAGGAGGAAGCAGAGACAAAGAAAATAGAAGAAAAGAAGAGACAGAGCAGAGACAAAGAAAATAGAAGAAAAGAGGAGACGGAGAGGGAAGAAGAGACAGAGGAGGAGGAACCAGAGACAAAGAAAATAGAAGAAAAGAGGAGACAGAGAGGGAAGAAGAGATGGAGGAGGAGGAGGAAGCAGAGAGAAGGGGACGAAGACGGAGAGGAGGAGAGGAGGGCTTCCGGCCTGTCGAAATATTTTAATCCAAGATGAAAGACGTTTGTGATCAAGTGGCGCCGCGATTATAGCCCTTAGGTGGAGGGGTCTTTAGGTCGAGTGTCCGGACGGCGGGACTGACCTTGCTGCTCCTTGGTGACGTATGATCAGAACGGGGATAAAAAGATCCCTAATTATTTCGTTTGTATGTTCGGCATATGCGCCCGTTCCCCTGGCGAGCCGTTCCTCTGGCGAGCCGTTCCTCTGGCGAGCCGTTCTCCTGTTCCTCTGGCGAGCCGTTCCCCTGGCGAGAGCCGTTCTGGCGAGCCGTTCCCCTGGCGAGCCGTTCCTCTGGCGAGCCGTTCTGGCGAGCCGTTCCTGGCGAGCCTTCCTCGGCGAGCCGTTCCTCTGGCGAGCCGTTCCTCTGGCGAGCCGTTCCTCTGGCGAGCCGTTCTCCTGGCGAGCCGTTCCTCTGGCGAGCCGTTCCCCTGGCGAGCCGTTCCTGTGGCGATGTTCCTCTGGCGAGCCGTTCCTCGAGCTTCTCTGGCGAGCCGTTCCTCTGGCGAGCCGTTCCTTGGCGAGCCGTTCTGGCTTCCTCTGGCGAGCCGTTCCCTGGCGAGCCGTTCCCTGGCGAGCCGTTCCCCTGGCGAGCCGTTCCTCTGGCGAGCCGTTCCTGGCGAGCCGTTCCTCTGGCGAGCCGTTCCCTGGCGAGCCGTGGCGAGCGTTCCTCTGGCGAGCCGTTCTCCTGGCGAGCCGTTCCTCTGGCGAGCCGTTCCCCTGGCGAGCCGTTCCTCTGGCGAGCCGTTCCTCTGGCGAGCCGTTCCCCTGGCGAGCCGTTCCCCTGGCGAGCCGTTCCTCTGGCGAGCCGTTCCCCTGGCGAGCCGTTCCTCTGGCGAGCCGTTCCTCTGGCTGGGCGAGCCGTGGCGAGCCGTTCCCCTGGCGAGCCGTTCCTCTGGCCGAGGCGAGCCGTTCCTTTCTGGCGAGCCCTTGGCGAGCCGAGCCGTTCCCCTGGCGAGCCGGCGAGCCGTTCCTCTGGCGAGCGTTCCCTGGCGAGCCGTTCCGTTTCTCTGGCGAGCCGTTCTCCTGGCGAGCCTTTCCTCCGGCGAGCCGTTCCTCCCGTTCCTCTGGCGAGCCGTTCCCCTGGCGAGCCGTTCCTCTGGCGAGCCGTTCCTGGCGAGCCGAGCCGTTCTCTGGCGAGCCGTTCCTCTGGCGAGCCGGAGCGAGTTCCTGGCGAGCCGTTCCCCTGGCGAGCCGTTTCTTGGCGAGCCGTTCCTCTGGCGAGCCGTTCCTGGCGAGTGGGCGAGCTTCTCTGGCGAGCCGTTCCCCTGGCGAGCCGTTCCTAGGCGAGCCGCCGTTCCTCTGGCGAGCGTTCCCTCTGGCGAAGCCGTTCCCTGGCGAGCCGTTCCCCTGGCGAGCCCGTTTCCTTGGCGAGCCGTTCCCTGGCGAGCCGTTCCTCTGGCGAGCCGTTCCCGGCGTTCTGGCGAGCCGTTCCTCTGGCGAGCCCGTTCCTGGCGCCGTGGCGAGCCGTTTCCTCTGGCGAGCCGTTCCTCTGGCGAGTTTCCTCTGGCGAGCCGTTCCTCTGGCGAGCGTTCCTCTGGCGAGCCGTTCTCTGGCGAGCGTTCCTCTGGCGAGCCGTCAGCTGTTCCTCTGGCGAGCCGTTTCCTGGCGAGCCGTTCTCTGGCGAGCCGTTTCTCCTGGCGAGCCGTTCTCTGGCGAGCCGTTCCCCTGGCGAGCGTGGCGAGCCGTTCAGCCGTTCTCTGGCGAGCCGTTCCTCTGGCGAGCCGTTCGCCGTTCCTGGCGAGCCGTTCCTGGCGAGCCGTTCCCCCGTTGGCGAGCCTGGCTGAGCCGTTCCCCTGGCGAGCCGTTCCCTGGCGAGCCGTTCTCTGGCGAGCCTTCTCCTTCCCCTGGCGAGCCGTTCCTCTGGCGAGCCGTTCCCTGGCGAGCTTCCTCTGGCGAGCCGTTCACCCTGGCGAGCCGTTCCTCTGGCGAGCCGTTCCCTGGCGGAGCCGTTCCTCTGGCGAGCCGTTCCTCTGGCGAGCCGTTCCCCTGGCGAGCCGTTCCCTGGCGAGCCGTTCCTCTGGCGAGCCGTTTCTTGGCGAGCGTTCCTGGCGAGCCGTTCCTCTGGCGAGCTGTTCCTCTGGCGAGCCGTTCCCTGGCGAGCCGTTCCTCCGGCGAGCCGTTTCCTCCGTTCCCCTGGCGAGCCGTTCTCTGGCGAGCCGTTTTCCTGGCGAGCCGTTCCTCTGGCGACCGTCCTGGCGAGCCGTGGCGAGCCGTGCGAGCCTTCCTCTGGCGAGCCGTTTTTCCTGGCGAGCCGTTCCCCTGGCGAGCCGTTCCTGGCTCTGGCGAGCCGTTCCTGGGCGAGCCGTGTTCCTCTGGCGAGCCGTTCCTTTTTCTGGCGAGCCGTTCCTCTGGCGAGCCGTTCCTCCTGGCGAGCCGTTCCTCTGGAGCCGTTCCTGGCGAGCCGTGGAGCCTCCTGGCGAGCCGTTCCTCTGGCGAGCCGTTCCTCTGGCGAGCGTTCGTGGCCCCTGTTCCTCGATATTCGGCGAGCCGTTCCTCTGGCGAGCCGTTCCTGTTCCCTGGCTAGCCGATCCCTGCCGCCGTTCCCCTATATATATACATATGTGTGTGTGTATTGTGGTGTGTGTGTACATATATATATATATATATATATATATATATATATATATATATATATATATATATATATATATATATATATATATATATATATATATATATATATATATATATACATATATATATAAATATGCTTATTATATATATATATATATATATATATATATATTATATATATATAATATATATATATATATATATATATATATATATATATATAATATATATATATATATATATATATATATATATATATATATATATATATATATATATATATATTATATATTATATATATATATATATATATATATAATATATATATATATATATATATATATATACATATATATATATATATATATATATATATATATAATATATATATATATATATATATACATATATATATACATATATATATATATATATATATATATATATATATATATATATATATATATATATATATATATATATATATATAATATATATATATATATATATATATATATATACATATATATAATATATATATATATATATATATATATATATATATATATATATATTATATATATATATATTATATATATATATATATATATATGCCATATTACGAACAGTCAATCCTTCTCGCTTGCTGCATGACCCTGGCTGAGGAAGCTGGTTGGGAGAAACATGCAAATAAACCAAAGACCCAAAAATTCTTGTCGGCAGTTCCGACTGACGAGGAAGAATCCCTCTATCGTTTAATGAATTCCACTGGACTTTAAAAGTCTATAAATCCAAAATCACACCGATATATATATATTTTTTTTTTTTTTATTTTTTATTTATTACGAGTACGAGCTTCGTCCTCACTAAAATGCGTCCAGTCTTAGGAGTGAGGAATAACTAAGCAGCTCATTCCAGCCTTCAGGTAATTATATTTACTTTTCTTTATTTTTTATACAATTTTCTTGTTATGTTTTTACCAATGTTAACGGCCATCAACACCACTTTATTATTTTTAATTGAATCAAAGTATTTGTCTTACCTTGGACACACGCACATAGACATAAATCCATCTAAGTGTATGTATGTATGCATGAACATTTAGTGTGTGTGTGTGTGTGTGTGTGTGTGTGTGTGTGTGTGTGTGTGTGTGTGTGTGTGTGTGTGTGTGTGTGTGTGTGTGTGTGTGTGTGTGTGTGTGTGTGTGTGTGTGTGTGTGTGTGTGTGTGTGACGAAAATAAAAATATGAGAAAAATACAATGACGAATCAGTAGAACCGTTATATACTGTAACTGAGATCACCAAAAACGAAACGAACACATAAACAAACAGACATAACGTATCGAAGAGTTTAGAAGAAAAAAAAAGCTTCACGCTAAAGAAAAAAGTAATTATAATTATATGACAAAAAATAATCATCCTAATTTACACATTCGAAAACTATATCTCCAAATCATTAAAAACCGTTCACGATGAGGACACAATCACGAACCAGTGGCGCCCTTCGAATCACGTGATCCGATGAGATTTGCAAAGCTCTTGTTCATATTTTGTCCAAGATTTTATTAAACTCTTAGCCTTCCCTCCCTCCGCCCCCTTCCCCCTCCCCCACTCTTAAAATCCTTTTAATCGGCGCAGTCACATGCATCTAACCGAGAAGGAGTAAACTTCTCAACTACGGACAGATGGAGCTCCTATTCTCGACCTTATACCCTCGTGACGTAAGGCTTGTTATGCCGTGGTGGAAAAATGGCCTCAATATGTGCTTGCGTGGAATATTCGCCCCGTGGAACTCATAATACTTTTCAGTGTTTCTTAAAAATTTTCTGTCGGAAGGGTATCTTCATCATAGAGCTCAAAATCCATATGGATTTATAAGGAATCGCAAACTCTACGCACGATTTTGTAGCTTTGTGGTTATTCATTTCTGCATCTAATCGAAATCTGGATTAGTCTTTGGTTCCGAGATTAAGTACCTTAATAGTCTTACCGTACAACTGTCTTCGGTCAAATATTCTTTTCCACTATCTTTAGATATAAGCATTTATTCCATTTCTTGATTGCTTCTTTTGCATTACTCTGAAAATGTACAAATACGTATAATGCAACTCATGCATAGGTTATGCATTCGCATTCAATCGTACTTTTTTCTACGCTTGCCGTCATTAACACAAGAATAGAATCAAGAATAAGCATTTCACCAAAAGCTTTAGTACTGCCCAAAGGTCAAAGTGGGCCCCGCATCCAAGTAGATGTAGAGGACATGTTCGTAGAGGAACGTGCCTACCAAGTCGCTGGACGATGCGGTAGGGTGGCCCGTTCCTTTCCGCCTCGACTTTGACCCCAACATGCTGATGTCGACATGCCAGTACTTACATCCGAGTCGACAGAGCAGGGCAGCCAGGAGCGAACCCAAGACCTCGCGGTTACAAAGCTAGCACTCTACCACTGAGCTCTGCCACCTCTAATTGTACTGAAGCATTGGTACTTTCAAG
>NW_020870312.1:1045652-1050652 GCF_003789085.1 Penaeus vannamei
ATTTCCCATTGGTAATGCTGTCCGGAACGGGGAATATTCCGTCCATAAATCGATGTTGAAACTCGTTTACAAACTTCCGTAATCGTTATATAGAAACCAGTTCAGAGATCGATGGATTAATATTAAGGTTCCAGACAGGCTCTCTGAGGTATGAATTTTTGCGAAATCATGCGCTATTATGAGCTTTATGGCGCACTCCGAAAAGGCTTCAACTCCCTTGTTTCCCTATGGGATTACAGACCTTATGGAGGAAATCATGTAAAGTTATATTGGTATTCGAGTTCACCTGTAGTGAGGGAGTTTTAGAAGATGACATAAGCCGTTATGAGTTTAAGGTCTTGTTCCAATATGGAGATTTGTTTCTGTTTTCCAAATAGGATTATAAAAATGTTGGCAAGGTAAGACCCGACAGAATTATCTGTTATCCCTTCCTCTCACGCTGGATCAAGCTGTTTATATTATGATAATCACTTTCATTACTGTTTTATTTTGCTTTGGCGAATTGTTAGACCTTATTTGGCATTATTCTTTTTCCTATTCTCCGCATTGCTATTGTAAGTATCACTATTAGTTATGTTATGTTTTGTTGGTATTGTTGTTATAATCATTGGTATTATTGTCATTACGATTTTCATTAATATTCTCATTTAGTATTATTATTCATCATCATGCATCATCATCATCATCATCATCATTATATCATAATCATCATCATCATCATTATCATTATCATAATTGTTATCATTATCAGTATCATCATCATCATCATCACTATCATCATTATTAACATTATCATCAATACTGTCATCTTTATCATTATTATTATTTTCGTTATTGTCATTATTATTATTATTATCATTATCATTATATTAGTAGTACACTATACAATTATCATTATTTATTATTGTTGTTATTATTATTATCATTATCATTATCATTATTACTATTATCATTATTATTATTATTATTATTAATATTAATATTATTATTATTATTATTATTATTATTATTATTATTATTATTATTATTATTATTATTATTATTATTATCATTATTATTATCATTATTATCATCATCATCATATCATTATCATTATTAAATCATTATCATTATTATTATTATCATTATTATTTTTTATTATCATTATTATTATATTTTATCATTTTATTATCAATTATTATTATTATTATTATTATTTATTATTATTATTATTATTATTATTATTATTATTAATTATTATTATTTTATTATTATTTTATTATTGTTATTATTATTATTATTATTATTATTATTATTATTATTATTATTAATTTATTATTTATTATCATCATTATTACCATTATATTATAATCATTATTGTCATTATTATTATCATTATTGTTATTATTATCATCATTGTCATTATTATGATTATAATTATAATTATTAATATCATTATTATAATCGTCATCCTCAATCATAATAATCATCAATTATCATAACTATGATCATGCAATTATTTTATTATGAAAATCCTCATCATCATTGTCATCATTATCATCATTACCATCGCGAATATCATTTTTAATTTCTATCATTATTATTGTTGTTTTTATTACTTTTCTTATTATGATTATTATCATTAATATTATCTGTGTTTTCAATACTATTACCATCATTATTATGATTTTTATTATTATCATTATCATTTTTTCTTCTATAATTATCACTATTACAGATATTTTTATTGCAATTGTTATTATTATTGTTAATTTCAATATTGTCATTATCATTTTCATTATTTTCATTAATATTATCATCATCATTTTACTATAATCGTACCATTATTATCATCATTATTTATGTTACTATTATCATTATCGTTACTATTATTATTATCATTATTATCATTATTATCACCATTATAATCATTAACATTTTTATCGTCATTATCATTCTTATTTTGATAATTACCTCTTTATGAATATCATTATCGTAGTCATCACTATTATCGTTATTATTCTTTATCTGTCTTCTATATTTTTACTCTCATCATCACTATTATAGCTATTAGTATTATAGGCATTATCATTATGATTATTATTTTTGGTATTATTGTCTGTACTTTAATCCCCGCCATTGCTATTGGTATTATTGTGGCTATTCGTATGTTTATCACTTTTATCATTATCAATATCATCATAATCTTTAATTTATAATTTATTATTATCTCGATTAATATCTGCATCACAATCATCATCTTTACCATTATCATTATTGTTTTCATTATCCTCAATTTGTTATTATCATGATCATAATCATTATCATTATTGTTATTATAATTACTTTTTATTTTTAACATAATTATCATTATCATCATTATCATTATCAACATATCATAATCCTGATTATATACTACTATTATAAACATTATCATTATCATTATCGTTATGATTATCAGTATCATTGTCATCATATCATTACATCATTATCATCATTATTTTCATTATCATCATTATTATCATCATCATCATTATTATTGTTACTATTCTTCTGTTATTATTACAATAATGATAATAATTATTATTATCATTATTAACGTTATCATTGTTATCATTGTTGTTGGTGATGTTATTATCATTATCATGATTATTATTCATTATCATTATTATCATTATTATTATTATTAATTATTATCATTATTATCATTTATTATTATTATTATCATTATTATCATTATTATCATTATCATTATTATTACTATCATTACTATCATCATATCATCATCATTATCATTACCACTACTCTTTATTATTCTGATCAATTTAATATCATTATTATTATTATTATTACTACCATTATTATTATTAATACTATTATTATAATAATAATTCATCATGAATTACACACCTCCCCCCCCCCCCCCAAGCAAAAGACTTGATAATCGTTTCTCAGCACAAGAGGTGTGGCTGCTGTGCAAACCTTCCTGATTACCATACCAACATCTAGGAATATATTCGTTTACATCAGTATAACTCTTTAACTGTAATAACAAGGCAAGCTGGAACGAAACTGATAACTGCTGCTGAACCGATACCATGGATTCGTCTATCGTGAGTTTATTATCTGTTGCGTAAGGTCATTGAACCTTCCATTCCATGCTAAGGAATCGTTTATACATTTTTTTCTTCTGTCATGCGCGGAGGCTGCTGCGTTCTATTCTTGATAAATGGTGAAATAGTTATATGCACAAGTGAAAAGAATTGTAGTACATTATGTTATTCTTATTATTTATGTTTGTTTGTTCTTTATCATTACTATTATCAGGTAGAAGAAGTAAGGTAGAAGACATTTTCTGCCTTACTGGCTTATCCATCAATCATCTTTTCATTTTAAAACAGTCAAAAACAAGAAGCAAAAATAAATAGTAAAAAAAATCCAATTTCCCAATTACCCACAGCAGAACCGTGGCCGAGGAAGTAACATCCTCCACCACCAGCAGCGACTCCTCCAGGAAGACGATAGCAGGCCCTTCCCCTGTAGAACGACGCAGTCAATCTGAAGCTGAAATCGGGGGTACCTTTACTACACTCTGCAAGCCTCCCCCCCTCCCCCCCCTCCCCTCCCCCCTTCCACTGTTTAATGCGACGAACATGGAAAAGGGGAAGGGATGATAACGACTATCTCCACAGCACAAGAGATGTATTTGACCGGTTTCGGTGACATCTTCGTCAGAAATACATAAAATACAAAGTATTTCCGACGAATTTACAGTCCAACCGGTCAGTTGCATCTGTGTACTGTGAAGATATTCATTCTAATTCCTACCTTCTTCTACAGCTTATCTTCCTCCTACACGTAATATATCTAAAAGCCAAATAAAAGTAAAGTACAGATTGTGTAAAATATCGTTCTGGTGACAATGCCGGATGCTTCTGAAACGTAATCTGGATCAGCTTTTTATGCTGACAAATCTTACACAAAAATACTTTGTAATAAAAGTTCACACTGAATATAAAATCAAATCTGCATAAAAGTATAGATAATAATCGTTGGCAGCCTCGTTATCGTCATCATTATTCTCGTTGTCATTATCATTATCATTTCCATTAAAACCATCGTCATCATCATCACTTGCCGTATCATTATCCCCATTACATGATCAATAACGACTCTCTTCCATCATTATTTTAATCATACTTAGTAGTAGTATCAATAGTAATACTAGTACCATTTCCATTACCATAAACATTATAACAATTACTGAAGCAACAACTGCACTACAATCACCCCCATCACTACTGCTTTATTCCATTCTATCTAAACACATTTCCTTAAAAAAAGAGAAACAAAATTCCATGATAAACAGAGCTAATATTATTTCATAAATTCGGTGCACATATTCCAATTTTAGTAGATCCGAGAGGGCCCATCTTTGAAGCATACATAACCTGTATCTATCATGCATAACGATATTTTTTCATCGGTCCATGGATATTTCGGGGTAAATATATACCGAAGTTGCACAGGACATAAGCTCACAATATAGTTTTACGGGTGTGTCGAAAAACAAATTTATTAATTGAAACTGTATAATGGTAAATCTCCAATGTCATTTTGTCTGCTTTTATATCAGTATTATATCAATGTATATTTCTCGCTCTCTCTTACTCTCTCTCTCTCTCTCTCTCGCTTTCGCTCTCACTCTCACTCTCACTCTCACTCTCACTCTCTCTCTCTCTCTCTTCTCTCTCACTCTCACTCTCACTCTCTCACTCTCTCACTCTCACTCTCTCTCACTCTCTCTCTCTCTCTCTCTCTCTCTCTTTCTCTCTCTCTCGCTATCTATCTACCTATTTATTTTTTCGTTCTTTCTTTCTCTTTCCCCTTTTCTTTCTCTTTCTTTTTCTCTCTCTATTTCCCTTCTCTCTCTCTCTCTCTCTCTCTCTCTCTCTCTCTCTCTCCTCTCTCTCCTCTCTCTCTCTCTCTCTCTCTCTCTCTCTCTCTCTTCCCTCTCTCTC
>NW_020870312.1:1057824-1062824 GCF_003789085.1 Penaeus vannamei
ACCTTTTCTCCTTCCCTACTTCTTCATCCCTCTCCTCCTTCCCTCGCTCCTTCCTCATCCCTCTCTCCTTCCTTATCCCTTCCCTACCTACCTCCTTCATCCATCCTCTCTCCTTATCCCTTCCTTTCCTCCCTCCTTCTTCATCCCTCCTTTCCCTCCCTCCCTCCCCCTTTCCTTCCCTCCCATCTTCTTCATCTTTTCCCTCCCTCCCTTATCTTTCCCTCCTTCATCCACTCATAAACCACCCCGAGGTAGAAGAGTAACAAGCTGCGGTATCCTGGACTCAATAAAAGCAATTAGTGGGGGGGCTGCACCATCTTTAGGGAGATCTTGGGGCTTAATCTCGCCAGTCAGAGAATTGCAAAGGGTTTAATTACGAAATGAGGAGCATAGGAACAATGTGAGGCCGCGTGGATGGGTGAGAAAGACGGAGGAGCGTTTGGGGGAAGGGGGGAATGAAAGGAAGGGATAAAGGCGAGGGGGAGGGAAAGAAGAGAGAGAGGGAGAGGGAGAGAGAGGGGGAGGGAGAGAAGAGAGAGAGAGAGAGAGAGAGAGAGAGAGAGAGAGCGAGAGAGAGAGAGAGAGAGAGAGAGAGAGACAGACAGACAGACAGAAGACAGACAGACAGACAGAAGATTTTCAGACATAAAGAGAGACATACAGACCGACAGACACACAGAGGCAGACTGGCAGACAAAGGGAGAGAGAGAGAGAGTTAGACACAAAGATAGAAAGACAGACAGAGACAGACTGGCAGACTTAGAGAGAGAGAGATTATGACATACAGGTAGACAGAGAGGGAAGAGAGAGGAAAAGAGAGAAAGAGAGAGAGAGAGAAGAGAGAGAGAGAGAGAGAGAGAGAGAGTAGAGAGAAGAGAGAGAGAGAGAGAGAGAGAGAGAGAGAGAGAGAGAGAGAGAGAGAGAGAGGAGAGAGAGAGAGAGAGAGAGAGAGAGAGAGAGAGAGAGAGAGAGAGAGAGAGAGAGAGAAGAGAGAGAGAGAGGTGGGGGTGAATGTGGAGGAAGAGAATGTGATAAGGGTAACTTTGAATGTGGATGATGGAATGTGGATAATGATGAATGAAATTGGTGTTAGTGAAAATGATAATGGTGAGGATGAAAAAAGTAATAGTTGTATGGTTAATGGTGGTGAAAATGAATAATGGTGTTGTGAGTAAATGAGGTAAATGATGGTGAAAATGAGTAATGGTGATAGTGAATATAAAAAATAATGATGGTGAGAATGAATAATGGTGTTGGTGAATATGAGTAATGATGGTGAATATGGATTATGGTGATGGTGAAGATGAATAATAGTGATGGTGAAAATGAGTAATGGTGATGGTGAATATGAGCAATGATGAAGATGAATATGAATTATAGCAATGGTGAAGATGAATAATAATGTTGGTGAAAATGAGTAATGGTGGTGGTGAAAATGAGTAATGACAGTGAATATGGATTATGTGAAGGTGAAGATGAAAAATGATGATGGTGAATATGAGTAATGATGATGGTGAGGTCTGTTGAAGGAAGATAATGATGATAACAACGAAGTAACAACGAAGGAAATGTCTAAGCGCGAAAGAAAGAAAGATAAAGAAAAACAATAAAAAGGATAAGGGAAAAGTTTATCTGAAGAGGAAAATTTGAATGAAAACAAGAAAAGAAGACAGATTTGTTTTAAAAAAATATAAGCCTAAATAAAAATTCTTCCCTTAAGAGACAGAAAGAAAGAGAAAAGAGGGAAAAATATACAAGATAATGAAAAAGAAAAGAAAGGTGGAACCGAAAGTGGTGAAAATGAAGAATGAAAAAGATAATGATGATAATCACAATACTATTACTAATGCAAATACTAACACTGATAATGACTATACTAACAATATGAATAACAATACTCACAATAATGATAAAGAGAAAATGATCTTAACAACCACTAAACAGCAGCGCAGGAGAAATAACAACAATAACAACAACAAAATCGGAAAATAATACAACAATGTAATAAAATCATCACAGTGCCAAAGTAGTACTGTGAGGGGGGGGGAGGGGGGAGGGGGAGAGATAGTAGGATGTCAGAAAGAAGTCGGGGGGGGAGGGGAGGGGAGAGGGGGGGGATGGTTGGATGTCAGAAAGAAGTCGGAATGCAAGGGGGAGTGAATTCCTATTGCGGGGCCCTGTGTAAAAGTGTCGGTAAAGGAATGCTAGTTGTTGTGACCAAAAAAAAAATAATAATGATGTAACAGATGAAAAGTAGGTGTAATTTTTTTTTTTTGTTCGTTTGCAGTTCTATTTTTTTTTCATTCTTTCTTTTTATTGTCTGTCTCAGTTTCTGTCTCTGTTTATCTGTTTCTCTCTCTCTCTCTCTCTCTCTCTCTCTCTCTCTCTCTCTCTCTCTCTCTCTCTCTCTCTCTCTCTCTCTCTCTCTACACACACACAAGCACACAAACACACACACACACACAAACACACACACCACACACACACACACACACACACACACACACACACACACACACACTATATTGCGAGGCGTGTTACGTTCTCAGTAAATGCAAGGATAAAATAAAGAGTAATAGTAATAGTAATATTGATGATAACATTGATAATGGTAATGAATGGTAATATGAATAACAACAATAATGACAATGCTATTATTCGGTAGATGTATTGAATAATTAAATCAATATTAATGATCCGTGATTGTATCAAAATACCCACACAACTACACACAGACAGACGAGCAAATACACACACCAACCATATATTCATTCACTCACACTTACTCGCCTACAACCACCAAAAAAAAAAAAAACTTTGGGCTCGTATTAGACATAAACTTCTGATACACAATAACAGTTTTCAGAACAAATTAACAGACAGAACTCGTGAAAACATAAACATTTTAGGCACGTATCGGAAATTACCAGGAGGTCAATCATTTCTCACTTTTCAGTGTAGTTTTACTGATCAATTTATATCTTTTTTTAATCTTCTTCGGATATTAAAACATGATTATAACAAGTAAATTTGAGTGTAATTCTTATCTAAAGGGGAAGGGATTTTTGAGCATTGTTAGTGCTATAATGATAAAAATAATAATAATAACAATAATAAAAATATAATAATGACGATAATAATACTAATAATACTATTACTAATACTACTAATGATAATAATAACAATAATAATGATAGTAATAATAACAATAATAATAATAATAATAAGAATAAGAATATCAATAACGATAATGATAATAATGATAATGAATATGATAATAATAATAATAATTAATAATAATTAATAATAATATAAATAATATAATAATAAAATAATAACAATAATAACCAATAATAAATATAATTATTAATTATTATTATCATTATTAATATTCATATATAACAACAATAATAAGGGCTATAAAGTGTGTTCAGAAATCAACTTAGTAAAACATTTTATTGCTTTTTATTTATCTTTTGAATCTAAAGAAGGGGATTTTGACGATCAGCTTAAGTCTCCGGTGCAAAGGGTAATTTTTAGCCAAAATCGAACGTTATGTAATTAGCTTTATTAAATATTAAAGTAAGAAATTTATCAACACATCAAACAAAAAAGTATTATGTAAGAAAAAATAAAATAAATACTTGTACACATAACCTATACACGAATAAAATTACAATTCAAAATAGAAATAGTAGTGATAATATCCTCTTTTTAACTGCAGTCTTAATATAAGAATAACCATATGTACAAAAATAATAATGATAGTAATGAACAACAGCGACAATAAGAAAAAAAACACACAAAGAAGCAAAAACATCCACAGTACACGAAAAACTGATTAGTCTGTCGTTCTGAGAAGGGAAGGGGGGGGGGGGGGGGGGGGGGGCTTGGGTAGGCATTCTCGAGGCCCGGAGCGCATTTAGGCCTATTATTCGTGCCGTATATAACAATTACGTCCCTTTTTATATAGGTTTATGATTGTTATTCATTTCTATTTTTGCGACGGGGATAAAGGGAGAAGTGATAAAGAAGGAGGAAGGAAGATCGGAGGAGGATTAGGGGAGGGGAGGGGGGAGCAGGTGAAGAGAACCTGACGAGAGGAGGGGAAGGGGGAGGCGTTGAGGGACCTGTGTAGGGAGGGGAGAGGGAGGGGTAAAAGAGAACCTGGATAGGGGATAGGAAGGAGGAAGGGTAGAGATGACCTGAGATGGGGAAGGGAGGGGTTGAAGGTGACCTGGAATGGGAAAAGGGGAGGGGTTGAGGGCCAGGAAGTGAAGGGGGAAAGACCTCGGGCAGGAAAGGACTTGGGGAGGAGAGGGAAGGAAAGGGGTCGAGAGAACTGGCGAGGGAAGGGCTAAGAGAGGACCTGGGAAGGGAGAGGGAGGACGAGGAGGAAGGGGGGTAGAGAGAGGACGAGGGGGAAAGGGTAGAGGAGACGAGGAGGAAGGGGGATAGAGAGAGGACGAGCGTTAGCGAGGGGAAAGGGTAGAGGGAGGACGACAGAGGGAGGAAGAGGAGGAAGGTACAAGACGACCAGAAGGGGTGGGAGTATAAAGCGAGTGTCTCGGATCGTCAGAAGGAAATAACCTACACTTCTCTCCTTCGTCCGAGATATTTCTAGGGTCTCGGCCTCTCTCGCCATTTTTTTTTTTTTTTTTTCAACTCCAAAATAGTTTTACAAGAACGAGTACGACAAGAGTTCTAGGAATGTGAGTAATTTAATCACATGCTAGAGTGTCTCGTCACGGCATCACAAAACACATGCACGCCTACGTAGCCATACACAGAGCCGTGCATACATACACACACGTACATCTTTTCCGTCACTTTGTTTAGCGTTCAGTGACGTGTCTGTTAGTTTTTGCCATAGATCTTATTATCAAATGTTCTTTCGTGTTCATTTCCCATTCAAAAATATATTGAAATAAAATGCATTATGTAATTCCATTAGAATTAATCTTATCACAACTCTAATTTATATGTTTTGTTAAGGTATT
>NW_020870312.1:1090324-1101651 GCF_003789085.1 Penaeus vannamei
TCTCTTTGCCTCTCCGTTCTTTCTTTCTCTTTCTTTGTCTCTCGCACCTGTACAATATTGCCTTTCTCTTTCTAATCTTCAATATCACTTCTTCTCCCTCCTCTCTCTCTCTCTCTCTCTCTCTCTCTCTATCTATCTATCTCTCTATCTAATCTATCTCTCCCCCCTCTCTCACTCTCTCATCACTCAACACACACACACACACACACACACACACACACACACACACACACACACACACACACACACACACACACACACACACACACACGCCCTCCTCCCCCCGGACGCCCGCAGCCATCAGGGCCGCAGCAACAGATCAGCCGCTGCAACCCGATGTCATGCCGACCACAATACAGTCCCCCGTAACTCTAGCGCGTCCATCACGGCGTTCCGAGACCCCGTGCGCCAAAAACCGAACGGACAGTAAATATGCCTTAATGTATTGGTCGAGCATTGATGCCTCTTGTTGCGGCGGATCCCTGGGCATCATGCTAGTACTTGGGAGGGCATAAAAGTTCCGTCACAGCAGAGGCACCAGCGATAACCGTCAGGGTTTACGGCGGAAGGAGAAAATGTACGTGGTATCACTGTCCGGGGGAGAGTGTGTGCCGGCGACGATGCCTCGAACCGCTCGTCTCCCGAGCTCCCTTCCTCGCCCTCTCCTGCGGTGGCACTCCTCTCCCTCACCTTTGTTTCTGTTGTGATCCGTTCCCTTGATTACCTGCCTGCCGTCTTTTTTTTTTTTTTTTTTTTTTTTTTTTTTTTTTTTTTTTTTCTCACTTCCTCGGTTATTTTCTTTTTTTCTCTTTCGCTTTCTCTTCTTTTTTCTTTATTTCTCTCTTTCTTTGTCTTTCTCTCTCTCTCTCTCTCTCTCTCTCTCTCTCTCTCTCTCTCTCTCTCTCTCTCTCTCTCTCTCTCTCTCTTCTCTCTCTCTCTCTCTTCTACTTCTCTCCCTTTTTTCTCTCTCTCTCCTATTCCTCCTCTACTTTCTCTCTCTTTTTTCTCTCTCTCTCTCCTACTTCTCCTCTCTCTCTTTTTTCCTATTCCTTTTCGTCTCCCTATCTCTCTCGCTCTCTCTCTCTCCTACCTCTCCTCTCCTTCCTACTCTCCTCCTCTCCCCTCCCTCCCCTCTACCTTCTCCTCTCCTCTCCCTCTCTCTTCTCTTCTCCCTCTTCTTCTTCTTCCTTCCTTCTCGTCCTCCCATCCTCTTCATCCTGCTCATTCCCCCCTCTCGCTCTCCATCCACGAGCCACCTGCTGCACCGTCTGTTACATCACCCACCACCTGGATCTTGCTAGACGCTGTCGCACTGAAGCCACAGTCCTCCTCGTCCTTTTGACTTTCTTCCTTTGATTTTCGGGCCAGTCACGTCCCTATGGATAAGGGTGGATGATAGTGCTAATCCTGATCCGGGTAATGAGGTTGTTCTGGGAGGTGAAGGAAGGCTTTGGTGTAAATACTGTGATTAAGGAAAAGGTTTGGATTCGCGTTGTCTGTTATATTCTGGGAGTGTTTGCTGCTGTGAAATACGACAATAAAGGGAATTCAGTTCCTAGGGATGTACGATATTCATGTGTAAGGTAATATTGTTGGATATTACTTGAGGATTACATCCTTGAGAACATTCAAATTATTTATAATATTTAATGTGCAGAATGTACAACACACACACACCACATGTATATGTGTATGCGTACGCACTGTGTGTGTGTGTGTGTGTGTGTGTGTGTGTGTGTGTGTGTGTGTGTGTGTGTGTGTGTGTGTGTGTGTGTGTGTGTGTGTGTGTGTGTGTGCGTGTGCGTGTGCGTGTGCGTGTGCGTGTGCGTGTGCGTGTGCGTGTGCGTGTGCGTGTGCGTGTGCGCGCGGTGTGTGTGTGTGTGTTTGCGTGTGCGTGTGTGTGTGCAATGGGGTGCATGCTATTTCCTTCTTTCATACATACAACGATCGCCACAGAACAAGTCGAGACGGCATCTTGCAACCACGAGCTCACATATGGATGACCACAGATACCTGCATGTTGCATATACAATGCACCTTGCAAGGCATGAAGCAGCCGTCTTGGAGCGAGTCGCGAGGCAACCCCTGCAGACCCCCCCCCAGTCCAACTCCCCTCCTCCCCTCCCCATCCCCCAGGGGTCTTGCCAGGTGATCATAGCAATTAAGGAAATGCAACTTGAACTACCGAAACTCGCCTTAGATTGCAGCGGCGCGTGAACACTTGGCCTCAGATTTCACATATGAGAATCTCGGAGAATGTTGCACGTTTTGTGAGGCCGAGTTTGATGACTTTGAGGTGGAGCGGGGTGGGGGGGAGGGGTTGATGTGGTGGGGGACGGGAGGAGGAAGAGGAGGAGAGAGACTATGAGAAGGAGATTGGAGGATGCGGTAAGAAGGATGAGGAGGGGGGGCGGTGGATGACTTTGAGGTGGGGCGGGGTGGGGGGGAGGGTTTGATGTGGTGGGGACGGGAGGAGGAAGAGGAGAGAGAGACTTGAGAAGGAGATTGGAGGATGCGGTAAGAAGGATGAGGAGGGGGGGGGGCGGTGGATGACTTTGAGGTGGGCGGGGTGGGGGGAGGGGTTGATGTGGTGGGGGACGGGAGGAGGAAGAGGAGGAGAGAGACTATGAGAAGGAGATTGGAGGATGCGGTAAGAAGGATGAGGAGGGGGGGGGGGGGTGGATGACTTTGAGGTGGGCGGGGTGGGGGGGGGGGGGTTGATGTGGTGGGGACGGGAGGAGGAAGAGGAGGAGAGAGACTATGAGAAGGAGGAGGATGCGGTAAGAAAGGATAAGGAGGGGGGTGGATGACTTTGAGGTGGGGGGTGGGGGTTGATGTGGTGGGGGACGGGAGGGGAAAGGAGGAGAGAGACTGTGAGAAGGAGATTGCGGCGTTCAGGTCGGGGATGAGAGAGGTTGGAGGAGATTGCTAGGGAGGGGAAAAGGGTGGAGAAGAGGGCGGGGGGAGGGAGTTGAAAAGATTGGAGATGAGTTAAAACAGGAACAATGGTAACAGTAGTTGTTAAAGTAGTAGTAATACCAGTAGAAGTAGTAGTAGTAGTAGTAGAAAACAGATGTAGTAGATATCATCACCATCATCATCTCCATCACCACAATCAACATCATCACTACCATCATTATCATTGTCCTCATCATCCTCATCACCACGGTCATCATTATCATCGCAATGCTCTTGTTTTTGTTACCTTCACTATCATTTTATCATTTATGGTTTTGTAACAGTTACAGTAGCGGGAATAGTAGTAATGTTAAAAGAGTTACCACTGCTACTGACGTTGTTGTTTTAGGTAGTTTTTTGTAGCAGTAGTAGAAGCAGACGTAGTAGACATCAATCCAGTCACCATAATCATCATAACCATCATCATCGCACTGCTATTGCTTTTATTATCATTATTATCGTAACATTAGTGGTTTAATAACAACAGCAGTAGCAGAAATAGTAATGATAACTACTACTGTCATGTTTTTTTTTCTTTTTTTTTAAGTAGTAGCATCATTTGTATAAAACATTACATTACTTTATTAACAGGAAATTAAAAAGGAATACCGGGTTTGGTCATTAAGCGATTCCCATTTCATGACGTTATTGATTTAGTTATGTTTATGTTTCATAACCATCCCAATCAATTATTTGTCTTTGTTCATTTAGGTTGTCACTATCAGTTATTAATAAACAAAAAGTACCAGTACTGATAACGAGGACACAGAGGTTATCATAGTAGCAAAGGTGTATTCTGCCTGCTTGGTCGAGTAGAAATTGCCATAGCCAAGGTGTACTGAATGTCTCGTAGTGGTGTAGTCATGTTTCCTTAAAGAAGAAATAATCTGAGAATGCAGAATTGAGCATGGAATCGCTTGAATGCAGCGCACAATGAGCAATGTCTTGATTAAACGGTTTCAGATAAATAGCATTAACAAATCCGATTAGCTAAGGATCTGTTAAACTTTGTTAAGGTTGTTATTCATGGTGAATATAGAGCATTTATGCATATTAAACATGTGATATTGTTGTCACATTCAAATTCAAAATACATTATCCTGTTGGGTACAGTGGTTATCCTTTTAGTCTTAGGTGGTAGTTGCATAGCACAATAACGTGGGGTAGATATAAACAATATCAACTATGTAGAAGAATCAAATGGGATATTCACACCATGATAACTGAGATGTAGTGTTTGTGTCTAACAGTTAAATGAGAGATATCATTCACAGTTTGGGAGATGTTCATTAAATCATGTTTTGAAAGCATTGAAGTTAGAGGTCAATGGTTCCTCATTATGGGTCCACGGATTTGCATATTTATCTTTTCCTGTTTCAATTTATGACCTTTTGACATCTTTAGGTCACCTGGTATTAAGCTTATGAATTGGAAAAGCAACAGCCAAGGTGCGTAATATCCCTGTGTCAATTTATGAATATGTGGGCATTTAAATGGCCATATTCATCTACATTTATTTACAGCAATTCGTGTTTCAGTAGGAATTAAGTATTTATGCGGTTGATAGCCAGCAATTGTACCACGATAATTCTAGATGCAGTAGGAATTTTGTTATTTATGTGGGTTTGGTATATTAATGCGCCCCCGTTATATTTTATAAGTATTGTCAATGTAAGTGTTTAGGAGCCTGAAAACTGTAACTGATTCATTGCGACAATTGTAGGAGAGGCATGAATGAAAATTAATATTTTCACAGAGCAGGAGATGCATTTCATCACCGTAATAAACAAAAATACTATTGTTTGCAATAGTCGACAGATAATTAATCGATGTTATGAATAATATCGGGCCTAGCGTAGAACCTTTTGGAACACCAAATAGGTACATTTTCATGATTTCTGAATGTTCTTGGGGATAAGTACCATCTGAACCAAAGGTTACAAATACTGTGATTTCTTAGTTTGTTGAGAAGGGTTACATGGCTGATAACAACAAAAGCGCTAGATATATTACCTAGCGTGAGTATATATCGTTTGCGATTTTTAATAACGCCATTTTGGGGGAAATTTTGCTTCTAATTCTGTTTTGACTTTTAGATACAAAATTATTCGCTCCAAAGAATTTTGATAATAATTTTGCTACGTTTTACGTGAGGACAGTAATTACTCATTTCTCAGATTCAAAAACAGGTGTTCAAAGGGCATGCTTCCAGGATGCTTCGGCAACGAGGATTATAAATAGACAAACAATGGATATTTGATATGCAATCGCGTGTAGACTTCCTTTATGAATCGTAAAGCAATGCCATTCTTACTTTATGTTTAACTCAAGTGCTTCATTGTTAGCGGTGTCGTTTTTACGCTTACTGGTTGTAGCGAACAAACATTTAATGTGAGTCTTGTCCCTGTTGTGTTTTGCCAAGACGTTTACGTGACTGCTGACTTTTGCTAGGAAGTCGTCGAAATGATCTGGGTTTTAGATAATGTTTTTACTACTTTCCATGTTCTATGTAAAGCCGTGTTTTCATTCATTCAAATATTTGGTTCAACATTTTTTTTTTCATTTGAATTTAGTATGAAGATTGTTGCTAGATCTGCTATCTTTGTGTGTATTTTTTGTACAAGTTTTGGCGTTCTTAATATCTTCCTTTATATAGACATCTATCAATAATTTCCTGATAGGGAGTGGAGGCATATACTTTTTTGTACACGGAAGTATGAACTTGTCTATCAATGTCATCTCTTAATAAAATCTATGCAAGGGTTGATATGCTGGCTGTGATTTATTGGCAGAGTGAGTGAGGGTCGTAGTGTTTTAAATCAGAGGAAGTTTTGCTGTCTGGATGATGCTCTGACTTCTATTTATTTAATGTCAAGGTTATGAATTCATACTCAGCGACTTGGCATAGGATAACGTCTGAATAAGGCTTCCGGTTCTTCCCAGGTCAGAGAGAAATGACTGTACAGCAATGTGTCATATTTTGATTGTGTTGTGCGATTCAATTGATGACTGTCTAGCGGCACTATCCTGATCACTTTTGCATTAGTTTCTGCTTAGGCATACGTTTGCATTGTGAGGAAAGACCCCTGAGTCTGTGAATAGGGCGAGACGTATTTCTGCGCCCCTTCTGCTTACTGGGAAACCTGAGTATGAGGGACGTATCAGTTTTTGTTGTATCTACATTCGATATTATAGGGGTGTAGGGTAGGGGGGGATGCTTTTGTGTGTGGTTGTGTACACGTCAATGTGGTTATTATCCTCACCCTAATAGTATTTGATGTTTTTTTTTTTTTTTTTTTTTTTTTTTTTTTTTTTTTTGTAATTGTACCCAATGGAAAAGCTGGTAAAATGGTTTTGTACATTCTTGGGTAATGCGAAATACCTATAACACATTTGTAAGTACATAAACACAAATACAGGAATGTAAGTACGAAGATTGTGTCACTCACACCATGTAATAACACTAGACCACATGTAAAGACCACAGCAAACCACATCAAACCACACAACCAAACAAAATTAGACAAACCAACACATAATCAGATCACATCACACCATGTAACCAACACAAACCATATCAAACCACATGATGCAACCACAAAAAACACATCAGATCACACCGGCCAACACAAAACCACATTAAAACACACGATGCAACCAACATAAATCACACCACACCACGTAACTAACACAGGGCCATATTGAACCACGCCGTTTAACCACCAAACCACATTAAACCACCTCGTCTAACACCCCAGGCAACCACCTCAAACCACACCCTCCAACCAGCACGAAACCACCTCAAATCACACCATGTAAACACGCCATTACGTCATCACCAACTCGTCCAAGCGAGGAGCAACGTCATTGCTATCAGCAGGGCAGGCACCCACACAGTGCCAGTAATTAAGTGGGCGCGTCGTGTGCAGCAGCATCAAATTATACCTACCCTATTTAGGCAGTTACCTGTTCTCTCACCTGCGGACTTAACAAAGGCGTCCGCTGCTCTTCGCAATACAAGGTACGAGCGAAAACACTGGGTCTCTGTGACAATTGCTTTCGGAATCTTTTGTACTGAAAGCATGGGAATGTGTGTGTTAATACTGTAATCATATGAGATGTTCTTATTGTATTTAGTGTACACATTTTTTTTTACATACACAAGCATACATGCACACAGACGCACGCACTTGTACTGATTCAAGCTGCGCATTTTGTTTACTGGTTTCAGTTTTGTTTCCCTGTGATTTTGTCTACTTTTACGTCACCTCTCTCTCTCTCTCTCTCTCTCTCTCTCTCTCTCTCTCTCTCTCTCTCTCTCTCTCTCTCTGTCTCTCTCTCTCTCTCTCTCTCTCTCTCTTGTCTGTGTGGTGTGTGTGAGTGTTGTGTGTGTGTGTCGTGTGTGTGTTGTGTGTGGTGTGTGTGTGTGTGTGTGTGTGTGTGTGTGTGTGTGTGTGTGTGTGTGTGTGTGTGTGTGTGTGTGTGTGTGTGTGTGTTCTCTCTCTCTCTTCTCTCCTCTCTCCTCTCTCTCTCTCTCTCTCTCTCTCCGTCTCTCTCTCTCTCTCTCTCTCTCTCTCTCTCTCCTCTCTCTCTCTCTCTCTCTCTCTCTCTCTCTCTCTCCCTCTCTCTCTCTCTCTCTTCTCTCTCTCTCTCTCTCTCTCTCCTCTCCTTCTCTCTCCTCTCCCTCTCTCTCTCTCTCTCTCTCCTCTCTCTCTTCTCTCTCTCTCTCTCTCTCTCTCTCTCTCTCTCTCTCTCTCTCTTCTCTTCCTCTCCCTCCCTCTCTCTCTCTCTCTCTCTCTCTCTCTCCTCTCTCTCCCTCTCTCCCTCTCTCTCTCTCTCTCTCTCTCTCTCTCCCTCTCTCTCCTCTCCTCTCTCTCTCTCTGCCTCTCTCTCTCTCTCCCCTCCTCTACCTCCCTTCTTACTCCCCTTTTCCCTCCTCTCACCCACCTTACCCCTCCATCTCCCTCCTCCCTCCTCCTCTTCCTTCTTCTTCCTTCCTCCCTCCTCCTCCTCCTCCTCCTCGTCTCCTCCTCCTCCTCCTCCTCCTCCTCCTCCTCCTCCTCCTCCTCCTCCGACACTCCGACCTTTCACCACAGCAATACCTTTTACACCGGATTGGGTCCACATATTTTCATACACTAATTTCTTTCGGGTATATCAGTGCGAATGGTCCCCAGGGAGCTTTAAGCATACCGAAGGGACGGGAGAAGCTTCGTCAAGGAGGTTTGATATTTACTGTGAGACTACATGCGGAAGGAGAGATATTTCAAGGAGACGCTGGGTTCCTTGTCTTTGATTTTTAGTTTTGTTTTGTTTTTTCTCTTCTCTCTCTCTGTCTGTCTGCCTTTCTCTTCTCTTTTCATTCTCGTCTGTCTGGTCTGCTGTCTTCTCTGTTCTCTCTCTGCTCTCTCTCTCATCTCTCTCTCTCTCTCTTCTCTCTCTCTCTCTCTCTCTCTCTCTGCTCTCCCTCCCCTCTTCTCTCTCTTCGTCTCTCTCTCTCTCTCTCATCTCTTTCTCTCTCTCTCCTCTCTCTCTCTCTCACCTCTGCCCTCCCCTCCCTCCTCCCTCCTCCCTCCCTCCCTCTCCCTCCCTCCCATCTCTCGCTCTCTCCTCTCTCTCTCTCTCTCTCGGTCTTCTCTTCTCTCTCTATCTCTCTCCTCCCTCTCTCTCTCCTCTCTGGCTCTCTCCGCTCATCTCTCTCTCTCTCTCTCTCTCCTCTGCTCTAAATCTCCCTCTCCCTCTCTCCCTCCCACATCTCTCACCCTCCTCTACCTTTCCCTACTACCTTTCCCTCTACCTCTCCCTCTCTCTCTCCCGTCTTCTCTCTCTCTCTCTCGTCACTCTACTCTTCCTCTCTCTCTCACTCTCTTCTCTCTCCCTCTCTCTCTCTCTCTCTCTCTCTCTCTCTCTCTCCTCTCTCTCTCCTCTCCTGGATTTTTCTTTCTTTCTTGGTTGGCGTTTTGTTGAAGGTTTTGTGTATTTTTGAAAATCTTTCTACGTAAGTTTTTTTTCCGTATTTTATTTTTCGTTTGCTTTTGTTCTCTGTATTACTTCATACAGTTAATTTTTCTTATTCTCAAATACAGGCATAGGTTACATTTCGTGGAATTTCGGTGTCTGATATAAGTCCGATAAATCCCCCCCTTCCTCTCTCTCTCTCTCTCTCTCTCCCTCCTCTCTGCTCCTCCTCATCCTCCTCTCTCTCTGCGACTCTCTCTCCTTCTCTCTCTCTCCTCGTTCTCTTCTCTTTCCTGTTCTCTTTCTCTCCATCTCCCCCTCTTCCCTCGTCCTATCACCTCTCCTCTTGCCTCTTCCTCTCCCTCTCCCTCACCTCATTGCTATCGACCTCTCCCCCTCGCCTCTGTCGCTCTCCCGATCTCCATTCTCTTTCCCCCCCCCCCTCTCTTCCGTCATCGTCTCTGTCTCATCTCCCGTCTTATCCTTTTCCTTTTTTTCCCTTCCCTCTTTCCATACTCGAACTCTCAGCTCTACTAAAACGCTTTGTTCTGGTCGCTCATTCGGGCCTTTCTTTATTCTCTACAGGTTTCAAACTAATACTACATAATGGAAAGATTTATTACGCAACATTTCCTCTTTTTTATATCACATCTTTCTCTGTTTTTCTTCCCCTATTCATTGTCTCTTATTCATTTCCATTCTCGTCATTCTCCATTACTAAACTCTCCTTTTTTCTTCTTTACCAACTCGTGCCCTTTTTTATTTCATTTTCTCTATCATTCCCCACACATAATTTAACTAACGGAGAAATAAAACACACACACACACACACACACACCACACGGCACACACACACACACACACACACAACATACACATACACACACACAACATACACACACACGCATACACACACACACACACACACCACAACACACACACACACCACAACACACACACACATCACAGTCACACCACACACATTCACACACACACATACACACACACAGCACACACATACACACACATACACACACACCAACACAAATCACCCCACACACAACATACACATAAGACTAAACCCAAATACTCAAATACACCCTACCACACACACACCCTGCATAATCTAAGTGCAATAAAAGAGCCATCCACCAAAAATTAAGAATACACTCTTATTCCTTTTAGTACACTATACTACACTTCACTACACGACCTACACTGTGGCAGATTATCATTACACTGTCATGACACACGTCGATTTTTTGCTCCTTACTCAAACCAAATGAGAAAGCAGAGACCGAGCTTTCATTCCCCTTGGCATCTCTCTTTAGTTTTTTTTTTTTTGTTCTTTTTTCCTTATTTGAGGACTCTTTCTCCCTATCTCTCTCTCTCTATCTTTATCTACCAGCTATCTATCTATCTATCTCTTTTCTTTCTCTCTATACTCTCTCTCTCTTTCTATCTCTTTTCTTTCTCTCTTCTCTCTCTATCTCTCTCCCGCTCGCTCACTCTTTCTTTCTCTCTCTATCTATCTCTTTTCTTTCTCTTTTCTCTCTCGCTCTCTTACTGCTCTCTCTCTCTCTCTCTCTCTCTCTCTCTCTCTGTCCTCTCGATCCTCTCTCTCTCTCTCTTTCTCTTCTCTCTCTCCTCATCTCTCTCTCTCTTCCCTCTCTCTCCCCTCTCTCCCCTCTCCCTCTCTCCCTCTCTCCTCTCCTTGCTCTCTCCCTCTCTCTCCTCTTCCTCTCTTCCTCTTCTCTCCTCTCTCCTCTCTCCTCTCTCCTCTCTCCCTCTCTCCTCTCTTATCCTCTCTACCGTCTCTCTCTCTCTCTCTCCATCTTTCCCCGTTTACAATTTGCGTCTCCGATAATAATCTACGTTCCGTGCCAGGAAAGATTTCGGACATAATCAGAAGAAAGTTATTTATTATTGAATTTCATCGATAGATTTCCCCGGGGATCATTGCTTTCTGAACACGTCCAAACAACGGATGATCAGGAGAAAAAGGGAGCCGTTAATGAAAAAAACCTTGAAACAAAATATGTCTTTCACGAAGGGAGCAGCCCTGGGAAGAGAGGGAATGGGGGGGAGAGGGGGAGGGGGAGGGGGGAGAGAGAGAAGGGGAATTAGATGGGAGGATGGTGGAGAGGGGGGAGAGGGAGGGGGATGGAGAGGGGGGAGGGAGAGAGAAGGGAATTAAGATGGGAGCGAGGTTGGGAGGGGGTGGGGGTAGTATGGGGAGAGGGATCGAGGAGATAGGAGAGGGGAGAGGGAGAGAAGAGGGGTGGCTTTACGGTAACATACAGTAGAACACCAGATGGGGTACGATACACATCGCTATACAAATACACACACATAAAACAGCACGATGCGGAGACAAGACACAGATAGATACAGAGAGGAGACCAACAAAC
>NW_020870313.1:9362-11862 GCF_003789085.1 Penaeus vannamei
AAAAAAGACAAATGGAGAAGACAGACAAAGACGAAATATAATGGATGAAGAAAAAAAAAAAACTTTATGACGCGAGGAAATCGAAATGAAACTATTTGATAGCTGATGGATTGGGTGAATTGGGGGGGGGAGGCGTGGGGGGGAGAGGGGAGAGGGGGAGAATGCGAGGTATGGACGAGAATGAAGTAGAATGAAGAGAAATGAAGTGGGATGAAAGTGAATGAAGTGGAATGAGGAGAATGATGAAGAATGGAGAGGAATGAAGTAGAATGCAAAAAAAGAAAAAAGAAAAAGAAAGAAGAGGAACGTGAAGAGAAATGAAGAAAAATTAAATAAAGAAGAATAAATGAGGATGAAGATATACGAAGTAGAATGATGAAAAATGAACAAGAATAAGTTAAAATGACCAAGAATGAACGAGAATGTGAAGAGAAATTAAATGGAAAAAAATGAAGAAAGAAATGAAAGAGAAAGAAGATGAATGAAGTGGAATGAAGAACAATAAAGGGAATGAAAAAGAAATGAAGAAAAATTAATAAAAGTGAATGAAGAATAATGAAAATGAAAAAAAAAGAATGTAGACGAACTTTCTCATAAGATACGAATAAGAGAGACAGGAAAGTTAAGAGAAGGAAAAGAAGAAGCATGAACAGAAGAAGAAGGAAGAGAAGAAAGAGAAGAAGGAGAATAAGAAAAAAAAGAAAGAAAAGGAAAAGAGATAGAAGAAAAGAAAAAAAAAGAAGGAAGGCAAAGAAGGAAGAGAAGAAGAAAAAAAGAAAGAAAAAGAAAAAAGGAGAAGAAAAAAAAGAAAAAGAAAAAGAAGGAGAAGAAGAAGAAAAAAGAAAGAGAAAGAAAGAAAAGGAAAAGAGATAGAAGAGAAGAAAAAGAAAAAGAAAGGCAAAGAAGGAGAAGAAGAAAAAAAGAAAGAAAAGATAAAAAGAGATAGAAGAAAAGAAAAAGAAAAAGAAGAAAGGCAAAGAAGGAGAAGGAGAAGAAGAAGAAAAAAGAAAGACAAAAAAAGAGATGGAAGAAGAAAAGAAAATGAAAGAAAGAGAAGGAAAACAAAGAAGGGGAAGAAGAAGAAAAAGAAAAGACAACGGAAGACAAATATAGAGAGAGACATACAAAGGAATGATGATAGAGCCTCATAAGGAAAGGACGGCAGTCTCTTCACGGAAAGTAATGTCTCCTTTGAGCCGTTTACGGGGCGACTGACCCTCTGGCTCTCTCTCTTATTCTCTCTATTTCTGGCTCTCTGGCTCTCTCTTTATTTCTCTCTTCTGGCTCTCTCTCTTATTCTCTCTATTTCTCTGGCCTCTCTCTTATTTCTCTCTTCTGGCTCTCTGGCTCTCTCTCTTATTCTCTCTCTCTTTATTTCTCTCTTCTGGCTCTCTGGCTCTCTCTCTTTATTTCTGTTTCTCTTTATTATTCCCCCTATCTCTCTCTCTTATTCTCTCCCTCTCGCTCTCTATTTCTGTCTGTCTCTTTCTCTCTCTTTTATTCCCTCTCTCTCTCTCTCTCTGTCTTTCTCTCTCTTTATTTCTGTCTCTCTCTGTTATTCTATTTCTCTGTATTTTTGTCTCTCTCGCTGTTATTCTCTCTCTCTCTCTCTCTTTCTCTTCTCTCTCTCTTATTCTCTCTCTCTCTCTCTCTCTCTCTCTCTCTCTCTCTCTCTCTCGCTTTTCGCTTTTCTCGCTTCCTGTCTCTGTTTCTATCTCTTCATTATTTTCCTTTCGCTCTCTCTCTTTCTCTCTTTCTCTTCCTCTCTCGGTCTCTCTCTATTTGTATCTCTCTATCTCTCTTGCTCCTTCCCCTTCTTCTCTCTACCTCTCTCTCTCTCTCCTATCTCTTCCTCTCTTTTTCTCTTTATGCAATTCTCTTTTCACCTCCCTCTCTCTCACGCTCTTTGTGTATTTCTCTTTTCCTTTCGATATATGGATATTTATGAATCAATTCTCTCTCTCTCTCTCTCTCTCTCTCTCTCTCTCTCTCTCTCTCTCTCTCTGTCTCTCTCTCTCTCTCTCTCTCTCTCTCTCTCTTCTCTCTCTCTCTCTCTCTCTCTCTCTCTCTCTCTCTCTCTCTCTCTCTCACACACACACACACACACACACACACACAACACGCAAAATAAATATATGACTAAAAGCCAGAAGGAAATTTTAAGACTTCCTCCAAAGACTCAGGAACTTCTCAGCGCCTTAAGGAGTCGGTAATCAATGTCACGTGAGGTCCTGCTGGTCGACTCAATTCAGCTGAAAGGCACAAACTCTGTATCTTGGCCCAAAAAATACAGCACTGGCAAATATGTGCAAAATATCGTCTTAGGGTTTAATCTAATCAAAGTCGAGAGAGTTTTTTTTTTTTTTTTTTTTTTTTTAAGTGAGGTTTAGTAAGTTGGGAAGTTTTTTTTTTTTTAATTTTCACATTTTCGTGAAATTGAATGCCACCGTGTTATAACGCAGAAGAAGAAAGAAAGAAAGAAAGAAAGAAGAAGAAGAAG
>NW_020870313.1:31862-44362 GCF_003789085.1 Penaeus vannamei
ACATTTATCATTATTATTGTTATTATCATTACTATTATCACTGTCACCATCATCATCATTAATATTATTGATATTATAGCTGTTTTTATTATCATGATGATGATTATCATTATCATTGTTGTTATTATCATTATTATCATCATCATTATCATTATTAAGATTATGATTTATGATTGTTATTGTTGTTTTTATTATTCTATCATTGGCATGATTATTATCCCTATCATAATCATCATTATTGTTATTATTATCATTATTATTATTATTATTATTATTATTATTGTTATTATTATTATTATCATCATTATTTTAGTATCATCATGATTATTATTATTATTATTACTATTATTATTATTATTATTATTATTATTATTATTATTATTATTATTATTATTATTATTATTATTATTTATATATTATATTATTATTATTATTATTATATTATTATTATTATTATTATTATTATTATTATTATTATTATTATTATTATTATTATAATCATTGTTATTATTATTATTATCATTATCATTACTATCATTGCTATTATTATTATTATTGTTATTATTATCATTATCATCATTATTATTAGTATTAGTATTATTATTATCATTATCATTATTATCATTATTATTATTATTTTTTATTATTTTATCATTATTATTATTATTATTATTATTATTATTATTATTATTATTATTATTATTATCATTATTATTATTATTATCATTATACTATTATTATTATTTATTATTATTAATTAATTATTATTATTGTTATATTATTATTATTATTATTATTATTATTATTATTATTATATTATTATTATTATTATTATTATTATTATTATTATTATTATTTTTATTATTATTATTATTATTATTATTATTATTATTATTATCATTATTATATTCATCATCATTATTATCATTATCATTATTATCATAATTTTTATCATTAATATCAATATCATTATTATTATTATCATTATCATTTTTCGTTATTGCTATTATCATTATTATCATCATGATTCTTATTGTTATTATCATTAATACAATTATTATCATTAGTCATTATCATTTATGTTAAATTGGTACATTTATCATTATCATTAATTATTGTTATCATTATCGTTGCTATTATTATCATTATTATTGCCATTATTATCATCATTATCATCATATTTATTATTGTTATTAATATTATCATGATCATATCATTAGTATTATCAGTATCGTACCTATTATCATTATTGTTGTTGTTATTTTTTGTTTATCATTTTCAATATTCTCATGATTATCATTATTATCATTACTACTTATTTTAATTTTATCATTTTCTATTAACACTATTATCATTATCACCATCATCATTATTGTTATCATTGTTATCTTTATCACTGATTTTAGTATTATCATCATATCTATCTTAATTGTTATCATTCTTATCAATATTATTTTATTATTATTATTATTTTCATTATCATTATCGTTATTACTTTTATTATCAACATCATTATCTTTAAAATCATCATTATCGTATTATTACTTTTTTCTTGTACTTGTTATCATTAAATCTATTATCGTGGATGTTATTTGTTCATCGGTTAGCAGGAGAACTCAAAAAGTTATGAACAGATTTTTATGATTTTTTTACCAGAGGATTATGATGATGGTGACAGTGATAATAGTAATGGTAATAACAATAATAATGATAAGAGTAATAGCAATGGTAATAATAATAATAATGGTAATAATGATGATAATGATAATCATCATAGAAATAATGATAATGATAATGATAATAACAATGCTAATGATAATGATAATAATTACAGCAATAATAATAATAATAACAAAAATAATGATTTAAACAATAATGATGATGATAAAAATAATAATAACAATAATGGTAATAATAATAATAATCATAATAGCAATAATAATAACAGTAATAGATAGATCTAATGATAATAACTATAAGGATGTTGATGATGATTATGATAAAAAAAATATATTTTTTAACCCAATTATGACGTCATTATAATTGCCTGACTTAAGCATGAGCTCTCTCAGTGCTTCTAGTTATCATTATCATTATTATCATTACCATTGTTGATCTTTTTCTTATTATTATTATTATTATTATTATTAATATTATTTTCATTATTATCATTACCATTGTTCATCTTTTTCTTATTATTATTATTATTATTATTATTATTATTATATTATATCATTATTTTCATTACCATTCATCTTTTATTATATTATTATATATTATTATTATTATTATTATTATTATTATATTATTTATTATTTATTATTATTATTATTATTATCATTAATGATTATCATTATCATTCATTATTATTATTATTATATTATTATTATATTATATTATTATTATTATTATTATTATTATTTAATATTATTATTATCATTATCGTTATTATTGTCATTATTATTATTATTATTATTATTATTATTATTATTATTATTGTTATTATTATTATCATTATTATTATCATTATTATTATTTTATCATGATTATTATTATCACCATTATCAGTAGTAGTACTAGTAGTATCACTATTAGTGTTAGTATTGTGTTATCATTGTTATTATCATTATTATTATGATCATTATCAGTTGTTTTTGCTGCTGTTGTTATTAGTAGGAATGGTATTACTATTATTATTACTGTTACTGATCGAGTTTACTAATTTTTGCATGTATGATCATCATTATTATTGTTATCATTACCATCAGCTTTATTATCATCATTATTATTACCATTATCATTATTATCATTATTATTACCATTATCATTATTATCATTATTATCATTTATTATTATCATTATCATCATTATCATTGTTATTATCAAACAAGTGGACTACTTTTCATCCGTACAGGTAAAAAAAAGACAGGTAATCAATAAGCAATGTAATGCTAGATCTTAAGACCAATATCATGAGTCAGATCGCCTAATTTTCATCCTTACGTATAGATCATATTTCCATCTTATAAATGATTTATTTTTGAGAAAATGACCATATATATATATATATATATATATATATATATATATATATATATATATATATATATATATATATATATATATATATATATATCTGTTAAGTTTTAGTTAGTCAAAACTAGACTTATACATCACATCCATTGACCATTTTTAACCTAGATGTCATTTTATTATGTCATTCATGCATTATGCTCATCAAGTAATATGCCTGGTTTATTGTATAAAATTCTGCTGCATTTTCAGTGTGCGATTTCACTGTATGTTGTCAAATCAGCAGCAGTTTCTGTCTATACCAAATACTGTTTGGTTATTGCGTACTTGTGTATGTGTGTGTGTGTGTGTGTGTGTGTTTGAGTGCGGGTGTGTGTGTGTGTGTTGTGTATGTGTGTGTGTGTGTGTGTGTGTGTGTTGTGTATGTGTGTGTGTGTGTGTGTGTGTGTGTGTGTGTGTGTGTGTGTGTGTGTGTGTGTGTGTGTGTGTGTGTGTGTGTGTGTGTGTGTGTGTGTGTGTGTGTGTGTGTGTTTGAGCTGAGTGTGTGAGTGTAAATGTGTGTGTTTGAGCTGTTTGTGTTGTAAGTGTGTGTTTGAGTGTGTGTATGTGTTGAGATGTGTGTGAGTGTGTGTGTGTGTTGAGCTGTTTATGAGTGTGTGTGTTTGAGTGCGTGTTGAGTGTTTGAGCTGTATTTATGTGTGTGTTTCAGTATGCATTTATATTTGCGTGTTCGTATGCATGTGTTCGTATCCTATTTCCGCATCCATATCTACGAGTACATGTACCCACATCTTCGACCTCAGTACATCCTGACATCTGACCCCTTGCACTGACCCCCTGCACTGACCCCACGCACTCACACATCCCCTTCCCTTCTGCAGAGCTTCCAGTGCCCGGGCGTGACAACCACATCCGACGGCGGAAGATGTAACCGCTCCCCCCCCCCCCCCGCCGCGCGTCACTTCCTCCAGGCGATGTCCGAGGTCACCTTGGTCAACGGGGGCGTGGCGATGATTCCTAAGGGCACGAGAGCGGGCGAGCAATGCCCTTAGATTCACCCTACAGGAACCCAGGGAGGTGGCGGGCCGTTGCGAACCATCAGGAGAACCGCCACGGGACAGCGGGTGGGTAGGTGGGGTTGGGGGGGGGAGGGGAGATAAATTCAGTTTTGTAATATCGTGTTAATCAATATTATCCTCTTGTAAAATGAATAAAAAACATCCAGAAGGTCAGTATAGATAGTATTCATTTTTTTTAGTTTTTTTTATTTATTTATTTTCATGTGGTAGCACTTAAATTCAGTATCACATTCCGTTCTTGCAATAGCTGCCATTCAGATATTCTTTTATAGTTTCCCAATACGATATAGGCATACAAATACATATATATATACACATACATGTATACATATGTACACATACATACACACACAGAGATATATATATATATTATATATATATATATATATATATATATATATATATATATATATATATGTGTGTGTGTGTGTGTGTGTGTGTGTGTGTGTGTGTGTGTGTGTGTGTGTGTGTGTATGATAAATATATATATTATATATATATATATATATATATATATATATATATATATATATATATATATATACAAACACACATACATGTAACAGTACATCTTCTCTTACAGTTTCCCCCTTTCTTGCCTTCTCTCTTCGCCCTCGTCTTACTCCCCCTTCACGCCCACAGGTTGTCTGCTATCCCTCGTGCTGCTAGCCCCTCTACTGACGCCCGCGTGTGGTGTGGGCGTGGTGTTGGTGGCCGTCCTGATCTACAGCTGCGTGGTGGTGCCCGCCCTCGCGAACTACTACTCCTTCTCCCGCCTTGTTCTTCGCACGATTAAATTCCTTAGCCATGGCGGGAGTGCGTTCGGGTGAGTGAGGCGTTGGTTCGCTGCTTCGGATTCTGGTGGTTCGAAGCTTCGGGTTGGTGTTTGAGCTTCGGATTCTGGTTGTTCGAAGCTTCGGGTTGGTGTTTGAGTGGTTCGCTGCTTCGGGTTCGGGGGTTCGAAGCTTCGGGTTGGGGTTCGCTGCTTCGGATTCTGGTGGTTCGAAGCTTCGGGTTGGTGTTTGAGTGGTTTGTTGCTTCGGGTTCGGGGGTTCGAAGCTTCGGGATCGGTTTCGTTGCTTCGGGTTGGGGTTCGAGTGGTTCGCTGCTTCGGTTTCAGATTCTTTTACTTGGCTTCAGGTGTTGCCACTGTTGCGTGTGTGGGAATGCTTGTGTGTGGGTCTTGATTGGTGCCTGTGTGTGGCGTTTAACTTTGTTTTGATGTCTATGCCACTGTTTGTATATGTATGTGTGTCTATTGTGCACGCATGCACACGACACACGCTACATACAAGCATACACACACACACACATGTATGCATGTATATTATACACATATATGTATGTATACGCACCCACATGTATGCATGTATATTATACACATATGTGTGTTTATACACACACATGTATGCATGTATATTATACACATATGTGTATGTATATGTATTTATGTATGTGTATAAATATGTATATACATGTATATCTCAAAATATCACCTCTGTATTCCAACTAATGTGCCTGTAGGCCTAGTAACGTTTTCATGTTGTCTCTTAATAAGGACTTAAATAAGGACTTACCTGATTAGCAGCTCAACTTGCGCTGAAGGAATATGATACATGTTTTTTTTTCATCAGATTCATCTTGTGCTAGATAGGATTGCATGTAATTGGCACGGAGTAGTAGGATAACTATAATGATGCATTGTACCTAAATTTTGTATTTTGTTATGAAAAGGGGAAATTTTCAGTTGATTGGGAAGTTGAACATTGTTAAAATCCTAATAAAGAAGTTTATGTGGGGTGAAAAAATTATATATTCGAGAACTTTTTTCAGATGAATTCTATACATGTGTTATTTTTTAAATATTTTTATTAGAAGTCCCACCCTGCCACCCAGCCTGATTTTTTTTTTTTTTTATTCATATATGGGTTTCTCCCTTCCTTTTGTATTTTGAGATAGGATGAAACGAAGACTTTTCTGTAATTCGCACTTTTGGCTGACAATTTTTCTAATTTTCTGATTGTTTTTATTTTCCATTTTTTAGCGAATTGTCGACTTTCCAGTCAGACGATAATGATCATTTCCGTCTGAAAACCTTTCCGTCAATATTTTCAACCGAGCATAGTCAAATCAAGAGCTATATTAGAGAATGTTTGTATTTATGTAAAATAAAATTGTAAAAAAAATTGACGGAAAAAACTGCAAGTGTGAAAGCACCTTTAGGACACAGGCTCGGTTCTTTCGTCTATATATTGAAAACGAAAGGGAACATAAGTCGTAGAATATTATTATGATTACTGTCTGTAACTCGCAGTTCTATTGGACACGGGTCGCCTTCTTTGGCTCTATGGATGTTTCTCGTCTGCGGCACAGGAGGGGAGGAACACGAGCCACAGGGCATGGCATGGGGAAGGCTAGATCAGCAGCAACTCCAGGAGGTGATGTGTCGTCTGATTCTATTTAGGGAAAAAAACATATGGGGTTTATTTTGATGACGTCACAAAAGTTACGGATGTTTTGTGAATATGGTCGATCATTTTGGTCTTTTCAAGTTTCTAAAAAGATGGAAATAATGATTTTAATGGTTATGTTTTCATTGAACAATCATCTCCTCGAGTTACTACTGATCTAGCCTTCCCCCATAGGTTTGTTTCAGTATCTCGAGAACAAAAAGTGAATTTGTCTCTAACTCTCGTCTCCTTTCTTAAATTCTTGTCAGGACCTTTTTTGTGCTCTGAGAAAAAAAAAAAAAAAAATTGTAACTGGCACCTGTATCCGTTATTTCTTAGGTCTTGTGTCTCGAGAAGAAAATGGTATCATTTCTGCAATTCCGACTCGTATCTCTGAAGTTCTTAAGTGAGAATTTCTTTTGTATTCTGAGAGCAAAAGTGGTTCATATTTTTGTAACTAGTACTTGTATCCTTGTAGTTCTTGAGTGAGAATTTCCTTTGTTTTCTGAGAACAAAAGGGGATCCTATTTTTTGTAACTAGCACTTGTATCACTGTAGTTCCTGAGTGAGAATCTATTTTGCATTCTGGGGGGAAAAAAACGCGGTAATCCATGCCTTTTGGAAACTCGCCCCTCGCGCAGATAGGTCCCCCCCCCTTCTCCCTCTCCCCTTCATCACCTCCGTCAGTCCCCTAGCCTCTCTATAGCTTGTTCTCGTCCCGCCAGGTGGTCGTGGTGGCGAGCACATACCTGGCTACCTGTGGCTGGTACTCCTGGTATTCGTCCCTTACTTGGTGCACACTTTCCGCAACCGCCCTTACCTGCTGGTGGTAGCGGGGGTGATATACGTCACGGTGGTCGTCCCAGCGGCTCTGAAGGGGCAGCTGTACCAGGGTTCCCTCCTGTGGCTTCCTAGGACGGTGGTGGCTCTCTTGATGCTGCGGTGAGTGGGGAGGAGGAGGAGGAGGAGGAGGTGGAGGAGGAGGAGGAGGAGGAGGAGGGGTGGAGGAGGAAGAGGAGGAGGAGGAGGTGGTCTTGGTCGTGCGGGGTCGTCGGGAGGTTGGCTTTGGGTGCGGGTGACAGGCAGGAGGGGGTAGGAGGGGAGGGGTAGGGAGGGGAGGGTGAAGGGGGTACAGGTGGAGAGGTCTGTCTGTTTGGCTGTTTCTGGCTTTCTGTTCGGTTCTCTGTCTGTTTGGCTGTTTCTGGCTTTCTGTTCGGTTCTCTGTCTGTCTGTCTGCAGTTTCTGTTAATCTGTCTCTCTCCCTCTCTTTCTTCTTCTCTTCTCTCTCTCTCTTCTCTCTCTCTCTCTCTCTCTCTCTCTCTCTCTCTCTCTCTCTCTCTCTCTCTCTCTCTCTCTCTCTCTCTCTCTCTCTCTCTCTCTCTCTCTCTCTCTCTCTCTCTCTCTCTCTCTCTCTCTCTCTCTCTTCTCTCTCTCTCTCTCTTCTCTCTGTCTCTCTGTCTCTCTCTCTCTCTCTCTCTCTCTCTCTCTCTCTCTCTCTCTCTCTCTCTCTCTCTCTCTCTCTTCTCTCTCTCTCTCTCTCTCTCTCTCTCTCTCTCTCTCTCTCTCTCTCTCTCTCTCTCTCTCTCTCTCTCTCTCTCTCTCTCTCTCTCTCTCTCTCTCTCTCTCTCTCTCTCTCTCTCTCTCTCTCTCTCTCTCTCTCTCTCTCTCTCTCTCTCTCTCTCTCTCTCTCTCTCTCTCTCTCTCTCTCTTCTCTCTCTCTCTCTCTCTCTCTCTCTCTCTTCTTTTATTCGTTATATTTTCTGAAAGTTATTTGACTCTAATTAAACAGTCTATGCGTGTCGGGGGGGGGGGGGTAGATACTACTTCGTATCATTTTAATAAAGGAAAGAAAAATACACCTTTAGCCTTTTGGGCAGAATAGGGGGAAAGACAAATATTATTTCATCCAAAATGAAGGTCTGAATTCTCGAATGTTGTTTTTAATTAGTGCATAACATTAAAGTGAATAAGATACAAGAGCAGTTATCGTATTCTGTTCCAACATTTTGGTTTATGTTGATTCATGTATGTAACTTTCATGGTATTCTGGATTTTAAATTATGAAAAAAGTATTTGGGAATGTCCGTTTTCTTTCGCTATAAATTCCCGCCTTTTTTAAATCTACCCGTCAACGTTTCATCTTATTAACCAGATCGGCAAATTAGATAAACAGCTTTCACATGTGTTAACAAAGACGCTTATGTGTGATTCAATCTCCTTTGCAGAGATTTAATTTGACTCCGAATATCTTAGTGAATAAACGCTCCGTGAAAAAAAAAAACTTCGAAAAGTATCTAAAGTGCGTGTGAGTGTGAAAAAAATAGTCACGGCGAAGAAAACGTGGCCGGTTTCGAAAAAATAATATTATTTTTATTAATATTATTATCAATCCACGAGGTGAAATAAGAAAAAAATCTTTTCGCTATCAATGTAGTTTCATTTAGCATCTCCTTCTATATCAGTTTCCTTATCAATTTAATACAATTACAGATGCTATACCTTACATGTGTTAATCACTGTGTTTACCGTTCTATGTAGTTTTCCATACCACCTTAATATATATTTTTTTTACAATCTTTAGTATCACATTAACAAACAAACGCCAAGATAGTTATCATATAGGGATGATTATAAGTATTTTGTTACAGTTATGTTTTGCCACCATGATCATGCAAAAACGGCGTTAATGTTATATGCACAGTTCTTTTATCACCATTTCGAAATACTCTTCCTGTTATAGAAATAATCTTTGAGTTATGTATTTCCTGGATTAGATTATACCCATCGTTTGTTCAACGTATATCAGATTTTGTCCAATATCATCAAAAGTTGTTATCAGATTTTTCTCGAATATCAACAACACTTGTATACCATATTTTCCGTAATATCAACAGGAGTATATCAAAATTTCTCTAGCGTCAACAAAATATTATCATTTTAATCTTTATATATTTCTTGAAGTATATCAAATTTCCTCAAATATAAAGTAGAGTATATCAAAATTTGTTTGATATTAACAGGAGTATATCAGAATTTCTCCAGTATCAAAAGTTTATCAAAATATCTCTACTATCAACAGTTTATGAAAAATTTATCTAATATCAACAGGAGTATGTCAAAATTTCTCTAGTATCAACAACAATACTTATTATTATTATATATTTTTTAAAGTATAACAAATTTCCTCTAATATCAACAATTATGTTTATATCTTTATGTATTTCTAAAGTAAATTAAAATTTATATTAATACTAACAACAATATTATCATTCATTATCTTTATGTATTTCTTAAAATATATCAAAATTAGAGTATCAACAACAATATTATCATTTATTGTTTTTACGTATTTCTTAAATTATATATAAAAAATTTATCTAATATCAACAACAATATCATCATTTATTTTTAAGTATTTATTAAAGTATAACAAAATTAAAGTATCAACAACAATAATATCATTTATTATCTTTATGTATTTCTTAAAGTATATAAAAATTAAAGTATCAACAACAATATTATCATTTATCATTTTTACGTATTTCTTAAAGTATATCAACATTTCTCTAATATCAACAACAATAATATCATTTATTATCTTTATGTATTTCTTAAAGTATATCAAAATTTCGCTAGCATCAACAACATTAGCATTTATTATCTTAATGTATTTCTAAAAGTATATCAGAATTAAAGTATCAACAACAATATTATCATCTATTATCTTTATGTATTTCTTAAAGTACATCAAAATTTCTCTAACATCAACAGCATTAGCATTTATTATCTTTACATATTTATAAAAGATTTGGCTTTTATTCACGCCTAAAAAATATATTACACCCACTCACCCACTCTCCTTCACAGATCCGGACTCTACACGGGCCTGGCATCCAAAGTCGCCGAGGCACTCACAGCCGCGTGTCACTATACTGCAGGAGGTCTTAGGGTCGTCCTGCAGTGCCTCCTGATGGTGCTCCTCCTGCCCTTCACCCTCGTCAGGACCTTTGTGCCGCTGGTCCACAACTTCTACCTGTCCTTCGAGGCGTTTCGGGTCACGTCGAACCAGGTAGGGCTTCTGTGGGAATTTGATGATTGTTGTTATTGTTATTGTTCTGTGGGAGTGTGGTGATTGTTGTTATTGTTGTTGCAGCTGTTGTGATTGTTTTTGATATTATCATTGTTGTTGTTTTGTTGTTATTATTATCATTATCATTATCATCATTATTATTTCTATTATTACCATTACTACCATCACTACTATTACTAGTACTACTACTACTACTACTACTATTGTTTTATTATTATCATTATTATTACTATTACTACTACTATTATTACTATCATTATTATTACTATCATTATCATTATCTATGTCATTACCATTATCATTGCCATTATCGTTTTTAGTGTCATCATCACCATCATCATCGTCATCAATATTATTATTATCTCTTTGATTATCATCATTGTTATTATCATTATCATTATCATCAACACCATCATTATCACAATGCACGTTTGAGAAAAGATGGGAAACTTGATAAAATAAAAGCACAACGCTATAATAAGAACAACAATAATAACAATAAGAACAACAACAACGACAATAATAATAATAATGATAATGATAATGATAATAATAATAATAATAATAATAATGATGATGATGATGATATCGTCTATAGGTATAATACTTTTTCAAAAGTCATACTACTCCATAGGAAAAAAATACGAAAGAATAGAAACGACAGCAAAAAAAAAAAGAATCAGAGAACATAAGAGAATCGTAGATAGGAATCGCTTTATAAACGTCATTAAATTTTGAGTTATTTTTATTCGAATTCTGAAGTTCATACATGTAGAATATGTTTTAAATAGAAAGGAAAAGAGTACCTATTTACAAAATAAAATCACAAAAAAACGAAGACGAAAAATAATGATAGTGTTAATGATTATTATCACTTATATTTATTATCATTATTTATATAATATTTTACTAAAGAGAAAAGGAAGGGAGTATCAACTCTTTATGGAACGACAAAATAGGAAGACGGAAAAAGGAAAATGGATATAATCTGTAACTATCATTTATATCAATTGTCATTGCTTATATTACCATAAAAAAGAAGCAAAACGACATCAACACTAAATAAAAACACAGAAAACGAAGACTAAGAAATAAGAATTATCATTTATAATCATTATCACTTAGATTAACTATCCTTATTTATATCATCATTTCAAGTCCCATGACACCAACACACAAATTAAAAACTACAGAAAAACGAAGACGAAAACAAACAAACAAATGAATAAACAAGTAAAACACACTGTATCCCCCTAAATCACGTCCAAGAACACGAACACATTAAAAAAAAAAAAAAAAAAAAAAAAAAAAAAAAAAAAAAATCACTGTATCCCTTCACCCGCCCCCCAAGAACCGCACGCATCCTCATATATCACGTAATACACACTGTATCCCCCTAAATCACGTCCAAGAACACGAACACACATTAAAAAACACAGAAAAACGAAGACGAAAATTAACAAACAAATAACTAAGAAAACAATAGATAAATGATAGATTAAATGAAGAGATAAACAAATAAATAAAAAACACTGTATCCCTCCGCCCCGCCACGGCAGACCCGCGCGCATGAGAGCCGATCGCCACACGCAAGAACGAAGACGAAAATAAACAAATGAATAAACAAATTGATGGATAAATAATGGATAAATATTAGATTAAATGAAGAGATAAACAAATAAATAAAAAAACACTGTATCCCTCCGCCCCGCCACGGCAGACCCGCGCGCATGAGAGCCGATCGCCACACGCAAGAACGCAGACGAAAATAAACAAATGAATAAAGAAATTGATGGATAAATAATGGATAAATATTAGATTAAATAAAGAGATAAACAAATAAATAAA
>NW_020870313.1:49362-56862 GCF_003789085.1 Penaeus vannamei
CCTCAGATGGTGTTCTTCGTCCTGGCTGAATACGCGATGACGCCCAACCCGAAGCAGGCGGCGCTCTACTTTCTCTTCTTCTACACCGTCCTTGTCTACTTACACAAGACGCTCTTCGTTAGTATCGAGTCGGGGGCGTGACGTGGCGAGAATGTGAATAAGTGGGGAAGGGGGGGGGGGTGAATTCGGGGATGTTGCAGGCTTGTTTTGACTTGCAGATGCAGAGTGAGTGGGGTTTTATTTCAGAGTCACGTGTGTAGGCACAGGAGGGATAGCATACGCACACACACACTTACATATGCATGCACACACACACACACCTACATATGTACATATACACACCTACATATGCACTAACACACACACACACACACACACACACACACACACACACACACACACACACACACACACACACACACACACACACACACACACACACACACACACACACACACACACACATACATACACATACATACACACGCACACACATACACACACACACACACACACACACACACACACACACACACACACACACACACACACACACACACACACACACACACACACACACAACAACGCACACACACACACACACACACCACACACACACACACACACACACACACACACACACACACACACACACACACAACACACACACACACACACACACGCGTCACAAGCACATGCGCTTCCAAAACGGCAGATTTTTTTTTGTTTTTTACGCCCGCGCTAATACTCCCAAATCCACACTTTCTCTCACCCAGACATGAAGCAAATGGATAACGTTAGCAATGGCGACAGCTGTGTACATTTTACACATATATTAACGTATGCAAATCACCACAGTGCTCTAAATGTCACTTCCCCTTCACAGTTTTACGAAGATAAATAAACTGCGACAGACGATATTCCATCAGCAAACATCTATTTTTCCCTCTAAAGTCCTCCGTTCTGGTAACACTTTTTTTTTTTTTTTTTTTTTTTTTTTTTTTTTTTTTTTTTTTTTTGAATGGGAGCGGAAGCGATGCGAGAAACTCCTTGTTTATAGCTTCCTGGCCGATAAGAAAACGTCAAAGGTCAAGTTAGATTTGTTAAGTCCAAGCGCCGTTTCGTTCCTAATTGCTGGTCAAATATACAAACAAAGGCCAATTTCCGGTTAACTCGTAAATAAGTAAATTCCCAAAGAAATTCCCCAGAGAACGCTAATCCAAAATGGCGTCGAAGTAAGAGGGGGAGAGAGAAAGAGAGAGAGGAAGAGAGATAGAGGGAGAGGGAAGAGAGAGGAAGAGAGATAGAGGGAGAGGAGGAAAAGAGATGGAGAGAGAGAGAGAGAGAGAGAGAGAGAGACTAATAGAGATAGGTGAAGGAAGGAAGGGAGAGAGAGTGACTAAAGGTGCTGTCATACTAGCACTTTTTCCGTCAACTTTTGACAATTTTATTTGACATAAATACAAACATATAGCTCTTGATTTGACTCTGCTTGGCTGAAAAAGTTGACGGAAAGGTTTTCAGACGGAAACGATTATCGTCTAACTGGAAAATCGACAATTCGCTCAAAAATGGACAAAATTTCAGAAATTTTACAAAAAATTGACGGTAAAAGTGCTAGTGTGACAGCACCTTAATGTTAAGATATGTTAAGGAAGAGAGAGAGAGAGAGAGACCGAGAGAAAGAGAGAGCGAGAGAAAAAAAAAGAAAAACGAAAAAAAAAAAAAAAAATTCACACCCTTCGACCCCTCCAGAGACGACAATGGGGCCAAAACCTCAACTCGACGAACATTCGAGACTTCCTGAGGCTCACCGCGTGGTACATGGCGGTGCGACTGGGCAAGGGCGTGGCGCTGTCTTTCATCTTGGTTATGTTCACCGTGGAATTCCGTCACGGCGAACCACAGCTGTCTTATATCGCCGTGACCTTCGTGTATTTCTCAGTCACCCAGCACGGGACATGGGAAGGGCGATCCTTTTTATTCTTTTTTTTCTTTTTTTTTTTTCGTTGTTGTTGGTAATCTTCTAAGTTTTCTTGGAGTTATCTTTGTTATTATATCTATTATAATGATAGTGTATATATAGTATAATATATGTATATATGGTATATATATATAGATATATGTATATATATATATATATATATATATATGGGTATATGGGGGGTAAGTACTGTAGCTAAAGAAAGGTGTAACTTTTTTCTCCATCTTAATCTGGTATATTCATTACTGATATTATTGTCCTCTTTGGTATCTTTTATGTCCTCTTTTTATCTTAATATAATCATCCTCATTAGTGACATTATTATCATCTTTTATCTATTGGAAGGAGGATTTACTTACTTAAGTACGGGGTTTTAACTCAGTTACTTAAGGAAGAGAGGCTTTACTTATTTACCAAAGAAAGGGAGGTTTTACTGAAGCAAGGAAGTTTAACTTGTTGACATAAGCAGGGAGGATTTTCCTTAAGCAAGGGGATTAAACTTTTTACTGAAGCAAGGAGGTTTAACTTGTTTACTTAACCAAGGAAGATTGTCCTTACTTAAGCAAGGGGATTAAAGTTTTTACTTAAGGAGGGGAACCAACTCCTGAGGAAAAGAGGAAAAATACCTTTAGGAAGGAATGAGGAAAGAGGAAAAAATAACCAGGAATGAGAGAGGAAAGAGAAAATTAACTTCAGGAAGGAGTGAGGAAAGAGAGAAATAATTTAGGAAGAAGGAATGAGGAGAGAGAATAATAATTTCAGGAAGAAGGAGTAAGGAAAAATGGGAAAAGGAGTGAGGAAAAAGGGGAAAATAACTGAGGAAAAATGGTAAAATAACTAGGAAGGAGTGAGGAAAGGGAAAAATAATTTTAGGAAGGAGAGAGGAAAAAAGGATAAATAACACTGGGAAGGAATGAGGGAAGAAAAAAAATAACTTCAGGAAGGAATGAAGAGAGAGAGAAAAATGCCTTCAGCAAGGAATGAGGAGAGAGAAAAAAATAACTTTAGGAAGAAGGAATGAGGAGAGAGAAAAATAACTTTAGGATGAAGGAATGAGGAGAGAGAAAAAATGACTTTAGGAAGAAGAAATGAGGAGAGAAAAATACCTTCAACAAGGAATAAGGAGAGAGAGAAAAATGACTTTAGGAAGAAGGAATAAAGAGGGGGAAAAAGCTAACTTCTGGAAGAAGGAATGAGGAGAGAGAGAAAAATAACTTTAGGAAGAAGGAATGAGGAGAGAAAAAATGACTAGGAGAGGGAATGAAGAGAGAAAAAAATAACCAGGAAGAAGGAATGAAGAGATAGAGAAAAATTGCTTTGGGAAGAAGGAATGAAGAGAGAAAGAAATATAACTTCACGAAGAAGGAATGAAGAGAGAAAGAAAAATAACCTCACGAATAAGGAGTGAGGAAAAATGTAAAAAATAACTAGGAAGAAGTGAGGAAAGGGGGGCGGGGTGGATAAAGAGAGACGCATCTAACGCTGTCAATGTGTGTGGATTTTCAAGCCTTTTGCAAGTTGCAAGTGCAATCACGCGCGATTGATCACTGCCACAGGCTGTTAAATAAAAATGTGTGTGTGTGTGTGTGTACGTGTGTGTGTGGGGTGTGGGTGTGGTGTGTGTGTGTGGGTGTGGGTGGGTGTGTGCGTGTGTGGGTGTGGGTGGGTGGGTGGGTGGTGGGTGTGTGTGGGTGGGTGTGCGTGTGTGTGTGTGTGCGTGTGTGGGTGTGGGTGTGGGTGTGTGTGTGTGTGTGCATGTGTGTGTTTTGTACGTGTGTGTGTATGCGTGCGTGTGTACGTGTGTGTGTATGTACGTCTGTGTGTGTGTATTTTTTTTGTGTGTGCGTGCATGTGTGTGTGTTTGTACGTGTGTGTGTGTGTGTGTGTGTGTGTGTATGTGTGCGTGTGTGTGTGCGTGCGCTAGTCTCTGGGTCTTTTATTTTGCAATTTAATCCTCTCCCTAGCTCTCCAACCTTGACTTCCCCAGTGTCAGAAAATCTCGTAGATCATACGAGCAAACACGCACGCACATGTCTATATAACTAGATAACTAACTATGTGCGTATATGTGTGTGTGTGTGTGTGTGTGTGTGTGTGTGTGTGTGTGTGTATGTGTGCGTGTGTGTGTGTGTGTGTGTATTTGTGTGTGCGTGTATGTGTGCGTGTCTGTGTGTGTTCATATGTATATATATATATATATATATATATATATATATATATATATATATATATATATATAATATATATACATATATACATATATATATGCATATGTATGTATGTATGTATGTATTATGTAATGTATATGTATATGTATATACATACATTATATATATATATTGATATTTGATATATTGTGTAATGTACACACACACACACACACACACACACACACACACACACACACACACACACACACACACCACACAACACACACATGCACACACACGCGCGCGCACACACATACACACACGCACACACACACATATTGTATTTTTTCTATTTCTAGATACTTAGATAAAAAGAAACCTTACACGCACCACCTTTCGCTGCCTCCATTGTCGCCAAGCAAACCGTGTTTACCGGACCTTGCACTTCCTCAGTTCTAAACCCTCTTTTAAGCAATGAAAGGAGGCTGTCTCATCTCCTTGTGTCTCTGTATTTTCCAAAAGTCATTATTCGACAGTTTACCTTAAGCAGGAAGACGAAAATGAAAAGAAACGGTGATTGTTTCTCAACCGCCAGCCATAACATCATTGCTTTTGTTTTCCCGCCAAAACGGCAGTGAACGTGACGCCATGACATTGTTTAAAACGTTTTTCTTGCTGAGGAAACTACTTTCAAAAACACTTTGTTAGTGAAATAACTTGGAAAAGCAGGACGGAAATGAGATATTCTGTAAGGTCCATGATTGTCACTGTTATTCTTATATATTTTTTTTTTCTCATAGGTTATGTCTCCTTGGTGTTATTACATCCGCCAAGGTTATGTTTTCGGTAGGGTTAGTTAACTGATTAGCAAGATTACTCAAAAAGTTATAAACAGATTGATTAATTTGTTTATTTTATCTTATTTTATTTTATTTTTACTAGAGCTGTACCTTAGCCTAACTTAGAGGTCATTAGATTTTGGTGGTGAGATCATGCGCAGGAAAATTCAAAGTTATGAAAAGAATCATATGAAATTTTAACGAGAGGTGTGTCTTAGGCCAAATTTGAAGCCGCTAAATTTTGGTATTAGTTTATTTTCTCCACTGATTTATTTATTCATTGTCATCACCATTATCATTCCTGTTGTTGCTGTTAGTCATTGGCCTTATCATTATCGTTATTATTATTACTGTTTGTCTCATCATTATTATCATCATATAACTGTCATTACCGAATTCTTGTAAAACAACCTGCACAAAAAGGACAATAATATCGATGTAAAAAAGATATGACTTCACGATGACAAATTAAAATATTTACATATATACATAATCTATCCGTCACGTTGCCAAACCACACGTGCGAGGATTACAAATATGTTCCTTATCTTGTATTTGAGTTTTATTTTTTTTCTTTCAGGTTGAGAAATTATTCATATTCTTTCCTCATTACGTCCTTTTTCTCAAGTATATTCATGTGTGTTCATAAAGAGAATTAATGACTTTACTTAAACGCAGTCCGTTGAGGATTTAGTTGCCAGTTCGTGTATTTACAAAACACGTGACAGGGTGAGGTTAATTTTTTTTTTTTTTTTTTTTTTTTTTTTTTTTTTTTAAGCGGGTACAGGAATGTACGTAGTTGGGTAGGTAATTATATATAAATCTATTTTTCTGAATTTTAGATTAAGTGGTAAGCTGAAAATAATATGATATAGATATGGAAAGATACGAACGTACACAAAGATTAAACGCATACGCACGCACAGACATAAAAAACACATACGCACATTAACACACACACAAACACACACAAAAAAACATACACGCAAACATGAATTTGTCTTTCTGATGTTACATGAACTGATAAATGGGAAATAATGAGGATATATAGATATAGAGCGATATGAATGTACACATAAACACAACACGACAGACACACTCACAAATGTACATATGGAGTAAAAACACACACAAATATGAAGCGATACGAATGTACAGAGTAAAACACACACACACAACACACACACACACACACACACACACACACACACACACACACACACACACACACACACACACACACACACACGCAAGATAATAAAATCCGTTTTGAGACGTTAGTATTTTTAGCAACGACATCCGGGGCTGTGAGGTTAGTCCAAACAAAAAACAAAAGACTGTAATCAAGTGAATAACTTTATAGAATTCGAGTCTGTGAAAGCGATTCGATTCCGGGATAATTTAATAGGCCATTAATCCGAACTCTGAAGAGGGCATAACGAAGCTTATTTTAGGTGTGAATAAGGGTGATTATAGTATGAATGCTAGGAATGATATTTTCGGTGTTTTCTGATGATTATGATGATAGGGATTATAGGGATAATGGTAGTGATAATGATGATAATGATAATATGATGATGATATGATATAATGATGATGATGATGATAATGCTACTGATAATGATAAATAATGATGATAATTAATACTACCAATATAATAACAACCAGAAAGATGATAATGATGGTAATGATGATAATGATGTTGAAAACGATAATGATGATAGCAATCACTACCAAAATAATAACCAGAGAAAAATGATGATGAATGATAATGACGATAATGATGACAACGATAATGATAATGGTAATTACAACCAAAATAGATAATCAGAAAGAGAAGATATATCGTGCAGAAAAAAAGATAACTGTGTGTCTGACGTAATGTGTACACACGTGTAGGATTTTTTTTTGTGACACGAACGCACACGCACGCACATACCACAATGATATTTGCTGATAAAAGCACTTCATTTGAGAGGCTTCTGTGCACGAGATTTTGCCGGAAATCAAACTTTTTTCTTTGCATATTTTCATGAATATTTTTTTGCGTTTTTTCTCAATTGGTTATTAATTTATTCATATATCGTTGAAGTGGTTTGACGGTATACATTTGTGTTTCTTTATAAATCTATTTAGTTCACGTTGATTATGTTTAATTCTACTTATTTTTTTTTCTTTCTAAAATTGAAAACAAAATCTTCACACACAAAAAATTTGACTTACGAACGCAGAAATTGTAGTTCAAGCCGATGACGTCATCGTAGGCGGGAAACCATGATGAGATGCGCAGGTTTCGAGGCTTAGGAGCGCGCCAGAATTACTATGACTATTTTCACTATTACTAATGTGAATATCACGACTATTACTATTATCATTATTGTTGTGACAATCGCTGTGATAATTCTTAACTTCTATGGCTATTTATGTTACGAGGAGAAAGCTAGAAGAATATGTTATGATTTACTAATGACTGAACTACAATATGGCTATTACCTCGATAACTACTAGAAATTGTGTTATTACTAAT
>NW_020870313.1:61862-63015 GCF_003789085.1 Penaeus vannamei
GACCACGGTCTCCAGCGGGAACTGGAGCGTCACCTGGCTCGTCGGACCAGAGCGTGGCACTTTGGGTCGTCGGACTAGGGCGTTCGGGAACCGGGAACTGAGCGTCGGGACCTGGGCGTCGTCGGACCAGCAGGTCAGGAACCCCTGGGCGTCGCGGTACAGAGCGCGCGGACTGGGCGTCCGTCGGGACAGGAGCGTCGGAACTGACCGGACTGAAGCGTACGGATTCTGAGCGTCGGAACTGGTGAGCGTACGGATCTGATCGTCGGACACCAGGGCAGTGTCGGGACTACGTCGGAACCTAGCGTCCGACGTGAATCGTCGGAACCGGGCGTCTCGCACTGGCTCGTGGACCTGAGCGCGTCGGAACCTGAGCGTCGGACCTGAGCGTCGGACCTGGGCGCGTCGGGCCTGAGCGTCGTCGGAACTGACGCGTCGGGACTGAGTCGTCCGGGACTGGGCGTCGTCGGTACCGGAGAGGGCGTCGTCGGAACCTGAGCGTCGTCGGACCTGAGCGTCGGAACCTGAGCTCGGACCTGGGCGTGGCGTCGAACCTGAACATCGGAAACCGTGACGTCGTCGAACCGGTCCGTCGGGAGGAACCTTGGTGCGTCGGAACCTTGGCGTCGTCGGAACGTAAGCGTCGTCGGAACTGGGCGGTCGGGACATGGCCGTCGGGACCGTGAAGCGTCGCGAACCTGGTCGTCGGAACCGATAACGGTCGGGAGCCGCTGGCGTCGAACATGAGCGTCGGACGGGGCGCGTGTCGGACCTGAAAGCGTCGGACCTGGGCGTCGACGGAACTGAGCGTCGGACTGGTGGTCGTCGGACCTGGGCAATCGGAACCCTAGGCGTCGTCGGGACCTGAAGCACGGCGACCGGGTGCGGGCGCGGAACAGTTAATTCGAGCAAAAATTGGTTTCATGAAGACCGCCTGTCAAACTTTACACAAAAACCATTATTGTTCCCCTCGCAAGCGCCCGGGCTACAATAACGGAGGTCAATAGCCGCCGGCGAGAGAAGAAAAAGAAGGGAAAAGAGGAGGAAAGGGGGGATAAAGGTTGAAAGGTTATGAAGAGAACAAAAATAGGGAGAGAATAACGTGGAGATAGCGAAAAGAAGAAATAGAAGATGGGAAGGTGAAAAAAAAACG
>NW_020870313.1:71757-74257 GCF_003789085.1 Penaeus vannamei
AGGAGAGAGAGAAGAGAGAGAGATATTGTTTGTGTTTATTTTTTGTCATTTGGGGGTGATTGATAAGTGGTTGATGATGATTGACGAGGGATAGAGTAGAAGATTGATTGGAATTGATTTGACGAAGAGGAAGAGAGAGATAGGTGTGAGAGAATGAAGTATATGGTAGTTTGGATTGGATAGGAGGAGAGAGAGGATGAGATGAGAAGAGGTATTTTATGAAGAGAGAGAGAGAGTGAGTCAGCATGTGCATGTGTATGTGTGCAGGACGGATGTACACTCCATCATATTCCACTACGAAAATAAAATAAATTTATAAACGATACAAAAATAAAAAAATAAATGTCAGGAATATATAACCCCCTCGCGGAAGCACTAAGAGAATAAAATTTACGCACCGTTCCCTCTCCTGCTTGCATCGACAATCCGGACTTGTCAGTATCATGGGCGTCCGTTGCCGCGATCCGACGCTTTCAACAACGTCCAGCACCTGTCATCAATATCCACTGAAATTCTGCCGACTTTTGTTTCTTGTCGCATTTTCTTTTATTTTCGAAGAAGCCAAAGATGCAGCTACAGAGGCAACAAACCTTGAAACAACATGCAACTGCGAACATGGTCATCAGCGGTTATTAAGCACTCCCATACCGCTGGGAAATAAACCCAGGGAAACCACCATAGCTGTTTGTTTCGTGGAGCGGCCCTGGGCAGCTGCACGGTCTGCGCCTCACTGATTGAGGAAATTCAATTAACCAATTATACCGCTTCAGCGGGGGAGCCAAAGGTCACTAAGGTGTGAGACCAGGTAAGAGCTGGGTCATTGAAGTAGAGTGTGGCGGGGGCAAGGCGGGGGCTGGTCGAGGGGGGCGGTGAGCTGAGGAGTATATCTTGTCGGCGTGGGGGACTACCAGAGGCGTGCGAGCCGAGGCGGATGAAGTCAGTCAATACGCAGACGCAAGCGGCCCGAGTCGAGTGGGTGTATTGAGGCTGGCACCACACAAAAAATTGTGGAGCAGGGGAAAGAGCACGAGGTACTTGCTGTACAGTCTGGGACACTGTGACGGAGGCCATCACGCATTTAGCGTAGCATGGCGGAAGAGGCAAAGGCAGGCAAAGGAAAATGAATTCGAAGTAAAAACCCACGTGCAGAGAGTGAATTATGGGGTCTGTGTCAAGCCACGCCAGTTATATCTGACAAAGCTTACGAAAATATGGCTGGGCGGTGAACAGAAAACTGACGCATGGAGAAAGCCATAGCAGTAAATCCCTTTTAAATGTGCGTTAGAATGAACAAAAAATCTGAGATTAGCAATATGTATTTCGAATATATTACTCTTTTCCTATTGTTGTGCACATGTCTATGGCAAAGCATGAGCAGTCGAACTTGATACCTTGGAGAGGTACACGCATAGACAGTCCGAGAAAAATATTTAATCCCCCAAAAATATGATGCTTACCTTCAAAGTTGTTTGTGCAAATTCCTCAGCTAACAAATGTTTAGCATTGCCTCACCTAAAAATGGGTATGGGTAACAGAGTGATCATTGGGGCGTAACGTTGGTAATTTGGAGTAAATCAATCCATCTTACTTTTTACGAAGCTCTGGTTCGCGTGCGGTATCTCTTTGCTGGCAAGACGGTATGCGTCAATCAGAACAGGGGTGACCTGCCTACATCTTGCGTGTAACTAGAACGCCAGAAAAAAAAGGTAAACAGCACCATGAATACAGCGTGGAACATTCAATCACCCCTTAGCAGAACGTCTTCTCCCATTTTTCATTGATTGAACCGAAGACTGGGTATAGACTTTATTTTCTTCCTTTTACTCATCGCCGAAGCTTTTTATAACCGTGGCTCTGCTGTATTTCCCAAACTTCCTCTCTTCAAGCCTTAGCTAGAGCTAGATTTCTTATACATCATACATCATATTCTATTCGATACATAACATTATACATATACCTTACATACACACACACACACACACACACACCACACACACACAACACACACACACACACACATTATATTATCATATCAGTATATATGTAGAGAGTAATTTATTTTTTTGTATTATATATATAGATTATTATATATATAATATAATATATATTTAATAATATATATTTTTATATTAATATAGTATTGTTATATATATATATATATATAATTATACATGTATATAGGTTATATAGATATATATGTTTTTATATTATATATATATATTATTATATATATATAATTTTATTGTATAATATATATATATATACTACGCAAATATCTTTTCCGTGTATTCTATATTTTACGAAATATCCATTATATTTATTATATATCTATCAACTACCTATATATATAATATAGTTACTTTAAAAATTATATTAGGAGTGATATAGTGTACCTTATATATTAGTATTTCAGATGAATATAAATATAATTTTACTATGATATATTAATTATTATATATCATAATGAAAATATGGTATTATAAGTTTAAATTAAGTTTAT
>NW_020870313.1:79257-84257 GCF_003789085.1 Penaeus vannamei
TATGTTGGAATAACATAAAACATTTTATATGTAAGAGATGTGTTTAATGTTGCTGAGATTATTTATTCAGATATACAAATCACAATATTCCCGTTGTATATATGCGACATAAATGTATTTACCCACTATTACAATTTCATATATATTTCAAAAGGCAAGGCAATACTGGGAAATATAAAGGCAAGTAAGGTTACATAAATTAATAATGTATCACACTGCATACTAAGCCAATACACATCATACTGCGTTGCGCACAATCATTACGCTTAGCCAAACACAGAAAACAAATGTAGATCTGCTTTTAAGAAAAGTACCAAAAAAAGACAAAGAAAAAAGCAACAGATAAATTTGGAAAGATACAAACGAATTCCTAGAAGCGAAACCGCGAAAGTGAAAAAAGTAGAATTTTAACCCGTTTACATCAGATGGCTGAAAGCTATTTGCAGAAAAAAATATAGTATACAAAGAACAAGAACAAGAAAAAACAGTTGCTATAATATCGGATAACAAAAAAGGTGAAATGAAAGCTTTCGTTACGAAGGCATACTCGCTAAGAAAACAAGACGAATAAATCATTGAGGACGACAAAAGTATTAATAAACTATTGTTAATCGAACTCATTCGGGCTAAACATCTCTGACCACTCGTCAAGATTTCCTGGGACTTTAATTCGCTTTTCGTCTCACATAAAGTCTCGTCATATTCTTGCGCTGCAAAGCCATAAATCATCCCATGAACCTTGTACTAATGGATTAAAAAACGAAATGATATCCGGTGAAAAATTAGAGCCAGCGGCTATGCAGAGGCTAAATTAACTGTAGCGTTTTAAGCCAGGCTGTTCAAACACTCCCCTCACAGTCCTCCAGTTATGTTGCTTTATCAAAAAATCTTTTAGCCAAGATAAGAATGAACAAAGGTTTTGCAGCGTATCAAAAGGACGACCCTCAGTGAAAAGGCGGGGAAGACACAACTAATGCCGGCCTAATAATTCCGTTTCTCACGTGTCTGACCACTGGCAAACCGATAACTTCCTCTTACCCATTAGCTTGTTCTATTTACACTACGCAACCTTTCGTAACATGGAGGCCAATGCAAACACTACATATCTATCTAATCAAGACGTATAAACTTATCGATGTCCAGAAAACATATCCTAATAGCTAGGTAAATACTGACAAAGCAAACAGCTGGAAATAAAGTTTGACACATTTTCTTTTCCTCCCTCCCCATCTCTCTCTCTCTCGCCCGTGCTCTTACTTGCTCACTCTTAGTTCTGCTTCCTTTTCTCTCTGTCTCTGTTTCACTTTCTTGTGTGTATTTCTCTCTCTCTCTCTCTCTCTCTCTCTCTCTATATATATATATATATATATATATATATATATATATCTGTATTTGTCTGTCTGTCTCTTACTGGCTCTCATTCTAGCTCTCACTCCCTTCCCTCTGTTCATACCTCCCAGCACCTCCCTCCCCCTCCTCTCTCTCTCTCTCTCTCTCTCTCTCTCTCTCTCTCTCTCTCTCTCTCTCTCTCTCTCTCTCTCTCTCTCTCTCTCTCTCTCTCTCTCACACACTCACACGCATACATGCACGCACGCGCGCGCACATGAGAGCTCTGCTGTCTTTCTTTACATCCACACGTTCCAAAGTGTTGATTTTTTTCTCATTATTACCGTAATTCTCTGTTGTAAAACTTCAATGAAAAATGAAATTTTGTAATAAAAACGGTTTCACACCTGCATTATACATTAGCATGACGAACCATCCCACTGCCTCTGAATAAAACCGGGCACTGATGCGTTCATGATGCTTCAGAGATCCGAGGTCGTGACTACAAATGGGAAATGACTATAATGTGTACAAATTTCTAAAGACGATTTCTGATTTTCTTCCCGGATACAAAGAACGTACCGTCCAAGATGTTAAATCGTGGTATAATAACGGGTTGTTCCTGTCTGTTCCTAGGAAAAGTCGGATCAGCTGAAAGTGCCCAACGGCAAAGTCTAACATGCGGAACATTGGTCAACCGGTCGTTCTACTGTAGGAGAAGCGGCCGAGTGAAGGCCTGCGAATACAAGTCATATCTCGAACCAAGATTAAAGACGCAATTATTACGTGATAATTTACTATTTCAAGAAAAGTAGAAAGCGTGATCGGTTACGGCGAAAAAATGATACAAATTATGAGGCGGCAAAAAAGTAGCGCTCGTAAACACAGGCAGAGTAAGGCGGCAACCCCGGAGGTCAAAAACGCGAAAGCAGAAGAAAGAAAGAAACTAAATTTTACATATGCAAGAAAGAAACAAGGGAAGAGAACTCCTTTTCCCCCCTCTCCCTCAACCCCACCCTCTCTCTCCCCTCCCCTCTCTCTTTATCTTTCACCCCTCTCTCCCTTTCTCTCTCTCCCCTCTCTTTCCTCCTCTCTCTCTCTCCCTCTCTTTCCTCCTCTTTCTCTCTCCCTCTCTTTCCTCCCTTCTCTCTCTCCCTCTCATTCCTACCCCCTCTCTCTCTCCCTCTCTTTCCTCCTCTCTCTCTCTCCCTCTTCCTCCTCTCTTCTCTCTCTCCTCCTCTTTCCTCTCTTTCCTCTCCCTCCTCTCTTTCCTACCCCTCTCTCTCCCCTCTCTTCCTCTCTCTCTCCCTCCTCCTCTTTCCTCCTCTTTCTCTCCCTCTCCCTCTCTTTCCTCCTCTTTCTCTCTCCCTCTCTTTCCTCCCTTCTCTCTCTCCCTCTCTCTCCTCCTCTCTCTCTCTCCCTTTCTTTCCTCCTTCCTCTTCTCCACTCTTTTCCTCCCTCTCTCTCCTCCCTCTCTTTCCTCCCCCCCCTCTCTCTCTCTCTCTCTTTCCTACCCCCTCTCTCTCTCTTTCCTCCCCTCTCTCTCTTCTCCCTCTCTTTCTCCCCCCTCTCTCTCCCTCTCTTTCCTACCCCCTCTCTCTCCCTCTCTTTCCTCCTCTCTCTCTCTCTCCCACCCTTTCCTCCCTTCTCTCTTTCCCTCTCTTTCCTCCCCTTTCTCTCCCTCTCTTTCTCCCCCTGTCTCTCCCTTTCTTTCCTCCCCCTCTCTTTCCTCCCTTCCCTCTCTCCTCTCTTTTCCTCCCCCCTTTCTCTCTCCCCTCTCTTTCTCCCCCCTCTCTATCCTTCTCTTCTCTCCCCCTTCTCGTCTTTCTCCTCTCTCTCTCTCTCTCTCTCTCTCTCTCTCTCTTTCCCTCTCTCTCTGTCTGTCTCTATCTGTCTGTCTCTCTCCCTCTCTTTCCCTTTCTCTCTCCCTCTCATCTCCCCCCCCCCCACTCTCTCTCTATCACTCCTCTTTTCTCTCTCTATCTCTTTCTTTCCCCCGCTCCTCTCTATTTTTCCCTTTGTCTCTCTCTCTCTCTCTATCTTTCCCTTTGTCTCTCTCTCTCTCTTTCCCTCTACCTCTCTCTCTCCCTCACTTTCCCTCTCTCTCTATCCTTCCTCTCTTTCTCTCTTTCCCCTTTTCCTCTCTCTCTCTCTCTCTCTTCTCCCTTTCTTCACTCCCTCTCTCTCTCTATTCCTCTCTTTCCCTCGCTCTCTCTCTCTGACTGCTCTTTCTTTCTCTCTCTCTCTCTCTGACTGCTTCTCTTTCTTTCTTTTCTCTCTCTCTCTCTCTTTTTCTTTCCTCTCCCTCTCTTCATATCCAAAACCATTTTGTAACACGGCACGCCGTTACTGATAAGGATTCTGTGACTGTAGCACGCCGTGGTTCCCGATTTTAAACCGGTGTCCCCCGGGGCTCCAGCGTAAACACCCCTTGCGCCTCTCCCCCGAGGTCAGCCAGGTGCGGAAGTCAGCCGCTTTTAGCCATTTGCGTCACGGCTGAGCGAGCGCCGCGGGCGGAGTGGATCGTCATCCTTTAATCCCGGCCGGCTTTTGTTGCTCCGTTGGAAATTGGTCGGCTGAGCCAGATTCGATTCGTCGTCATGCGGCACTGGCTGCGGAGCCACGAGGCGCGACGAACGACTATTGCCAGGCGATGCTCATCGCGATACGTCCCTGCTTGTCTCCAATACTCGCTCATTATTCAGCTACAGTTTTGTGTTAACTATATGATAGACACAAAGGAAGCAAACTTATAGATAAACGCACACACACACACAACGAGGCATATTTAAAATAATCACAGGTATCAGATCTACCACCAAAGGGTAGACGAAGAGACAAAACCCGTTCCAATGCCCGACCATAAACAGGAAGATGACACAAGTGCTGTCACCAAACGTGTAGGAACAAGAAAATAAGGTTGGCTCAGATGTAGAGGCAACTATAGCCTCAGCTTTATCGCAACTTCCTCGGCAACGAATTATAACCTAATTACCTTAAAGAATCTTTGGCAAGGAGGCTGCGGGCACAACCCGTCCCTGCCTGCCGCTGATCCGGCCGGGCCAAGGCGATGGCTCTAAGGCTCCCGAGAGCTAAACTAGGCAAGTAACGTGATTGATTTGGCGTTTAGAGAATAGGCGAAGGGAGGCCGCCCTGTGAGGCGCGCAATCTCCGAGCTGTGCCTGGCCGGCCAAGATAAACTTGCCTCTTAAGAAAAAATATTAGAAGTTCAGTGGTGGTCTAGAAAGCTTAACTTTGGGCATATCCTGCAGTTCGTACCAGAACGCTGAGGACTCTTTACGTTTCCTCCACAAGTTCCGCCGGCAGCGAGGTCCGCCAGCACACGCAGATGTCCTTCTCAAGGATATGCCACTGCACTTCGGATACGGCATACAAAATGTAAATCCGTTTTTTAGACACCCACGAGACCCTCCGCGAATGAAAAGAAATCCGATGGATCTCTAAGCACGGCATGAGTCGCGAGCACGCGGGGCGCAGAGGCACACAGTCCTATACACATGCTCGCCGCCCACGTTTCCTGTGGTCTCCCCGCTGAGGGGACGCGCGGGGCAAGGCGAGTCCAAAGGCCGCTCGAGCTCCCTTCTTGCGCCACTAATTACGGCGGCGCCCTGATGCACCCAGGCTCCGCCGCTGCCCTTGCCGCGCAATCAATC
>NW_020870313.1:89257-91757 GCF_003789085.1 Penaeus vannamei
AGTATGTAGCTGCAATTACATTAATTGCAGTTAATGTTTGAATACAACCCTCCCCCCCAAAAAAAAAATGGTGACCAAGGCGTTTTAAGCAGAGATTTCTTGCCATGAATCTGAAGATTTTTCTTGTTATTTCAAGAACTTTTCTTGGCTTCTCAAGCTACCTTCGTAAATGGCTAGACTGGCGATGTGCGGTCACCATGGTAACAGCGTCGATTACGTTCTGTACTGGTTACCAGCCTTCGAATGCTCCGCTTAATATTTCATTAGAGAAATTAATATTCACGTTTTCTGTTTCTGTAATTTACATAACAATATATTTTAACCAATTGAAATTTACATCAAATTTATAGAAATAAAGGAGAAAATGGGAATGCTTTTTTACCTGATAAATCATAAATCTCATAGAATTCAACACTTACTTTTCAACTCCTCGTCTCTCCAAAAGGAGAATGTGCCTACCATTCAATGAAAGAGAGAACAAGTGGAAAAGTTTTGACTGGTAAACTACTGTAGAAAAGGGTACAAAAATAATCATCGCTAGTCTAACATTGGTATAATCTTCCAAAATGAAGTGTAGAGCTTGGACATTCCGAATACACTCGGACGTTTGTTGGCCTTTGCTGCAGCATCGTTTGTATCACCGCGGGGACTTTCGTTAATGTCAGATTGAGCCTTTCTATTTCACTGCACAGATTGATTCAAATATATTTTATTGTTTCAATATCAGACGACACTAGAGTTGATTTTTTCAGCATTTCAACATTGCACTCCTCTGTTCAGTTGTCCACAAAGGCAGCACTGATGGTGACTTAGTTGACTCCTGTTGCATCTTATTTTTTCAATGTGTAGATATGGAAAGTTAATCTCGTTTTTTCTGGTCAGTTTAAAGTATGAAAACAGCACGAATCCTATACCATAGCTTCACTATTGCAGGAATTAACAATAGTAAATGCCTTTAATAGTGCATTCAGGTCTGAATATTTAGCTATTTGCCATTAGTAAAACTAAGGCCGACAACGTTTATATATTCATATCTATAAATTTGGCATTTCATAAGCAGATATCGTTATATAACAGAGATATTATCATGGGACTGACTATTCGTAAAGAAAAGACTTGTTTCTCCCTGTATGTCATACATTACACACTGATAGTGTTAGGCATTCTAAAGAATACGTGTACCCGTCAATGAATATATAATCTAGTATTAGGAGAGCCCTAAGGTCCTTCTTCATTTTTCAATATTGTTTTCTTTTTGTAGTTACTACTGTGAATTCTGCCATTAATTGTTATTACTAGAATTTTCACAATCATCTTTGCCATAATCATTGGCATTATTGTCATCATCGCCATAATAATAGTCATTATAGATAATAACAACAAAATCAATAATAATGACAATGAACCAAGACTGTGACAATAGATTGATGATGATGATGATGATGATGATGATAATTACTATCATTATTATTACTACTATTTTTTATCACCATCGTCTGCATCTTTGTTATTAGTGCCATCATCTCATATAGTATGGAAAAAATATGCCAGCCAACAGTTTTTAAATGCAGAAATTGTTTCCAAATTTCTAATAACATTCTGCTGACATTATAAATATACATAAACATTTTACATTTGGAAATGGGCATATCAGTGATGGCATTTTAAATTTAGCGACATGTTTTGTCTGGCTTGTTTTGATAAGCGTCAGTGTCAGTTTTGTCAATCGGAAGTGTGTGTCACTGATTTGGGGGCTCTGTATTTGCATCTAGGAGAAAATATTGTGCTTTGTAAAGAAGTTACGTAGATCTATTGATTTTAAACATTTTTAAACTTTTTCAAGCATGATGTTTAGTAGAGCCATTCCTGCGGATTAACAACACTGCTCAGGCTTTAGCGGTCGTGTTAAGCAGCGAACGGTGCAGTTCTTGGAGCCAGAATTTTTGACCAACCGAACACCTGCTTAAAACCCATTTCCCTTTAAATAAGGTCCGATAATTGGATATATGACATGGTCCGCTGAAGCGGACCATGTTGTCATATATATTGCCATAACATGTAGTGTCATATTGTCATATTATGCAGTGCCCAGAATGCAACTGGGAGCAGTTTAATTCGTTAAGGCTGTTCATTTGTGGCTAAAAGTATAGCGAGTACCTGCCGGTGCACCGACTGTCTGATGGCTTGTCCCCTGCCCAGTAGACGCTAAGGGAGACCAAAGGGTTGGAGCTTGTTCCGGGGTTCGCAAGTTGCTACTTTTGGTGCTGGTTACGACGAACCAAGCGGCGTAGCGGAAAACAGAAAGGAAGCCTACTTCGCGTGGTCGCCGACAATGAATCTGATGGGTCGAACGGGAAACAAATTAGAGTCAGATTACTTTTGGAAGGATAAAGCCTGCAATCTCACATCAAGAATAATATCCGTGGCTGCAACAGCCCTAGTGTTTTGGCAGCTGGCAAGCCGGAGGGTCATTAAACCGACCTCGTCACATAATGCCGGC
>NW_020870313.1:96757-103547 GCF_003789085.1 Penaeus vannamei
AGGGAATGAGATAAGGAGACTAGGGAAGGTGGGGACATATCAGGAAGAATATCAAGGGAGGAAGGATCCAGAAAAGGACACTTGCGACAGAAGGGATTTACTTGAGCATCCGGGAGGGTATGGTAAGGTTAATGGGGAATGAAAAGGGAATGGTACACATGAAAAAGGAGAGGATGGGGTGTGTTGGAAGAGAGTGGAAGGATGGGGGTATGGGGAACTTAAGGAGGAGGATTACGGATATTGGCAAATACTTTAAATATAAAGGAAATAGAAATAGAAGGATTGGAGGGGGGATAAGTGAGCAGAGCATTGTCTTGGGTCATGTTTAGGAAGTTTTGGATGTCTTCAAGAGCTTCTGGAGGAGAGTTAGGTGGGGAGGTCTGAGAAACAAAGGTTCTCTTGTAATGAGAAGAGGTGATAGATGTCTGAGGATTATAGGAAGAGGAGGGTGAAGGAGAGGATGTGGCAGGAGAAGATGGAGTGGAATGTTAGGGTAGCCATGTTAGGTGCAACAGATAAGTGGGGATGGTGTAGGCATCAGGGAAGTGGTAAACATTGGAGTATCTGGATTTAGACTGGAAAAGGAATTTGACTGGGGGAGAGGGAGAATAGAGGTAGGGTGATTTGGGACAGAGGGAAGAGATACTGGGGGAAATGCTGAGACATCTTGAGAAGATGGAAGGGAGCAGAGATAAGGACAGATTTAGAATAGGTAGAGATAGAAAATCTTGTTGTGCTCCCTGTCTAGCCTCAAGTAAATTGAGGTCTAGTTTGAATCTGAGAACTGTTACCTCAGTTTGTAGGCAGGGCAGCTCCTATAAAATACATTACGGGAGCCACTACAATTTACAGAAGTACATGACTGAGCAGAGCAATCTGAAAGGTCATGACCAGTTTGGGCACATAAAAGGCCGCGGAGTGACAGTGTTTGGCTGGGTGGCAAAGACGCCATTTCTGATATTGTTCCTGTCTAGTTCTCGGCATCTGCTGAACCCAGCGAACTATTTGAGGATAAAGAACAATGAAGTCAATAGGTTGAGAATGACACTGAGTATGAAGATGCTATTGATTCTGTATCTGAGATAGAATGGAGCGATGACTCAGAAAGTACAGATTTGTAACTCGTAATATTCTGGAGGTTTTGACAGCTGTCAGTTGAACTAAATGTGATGAAACCAATAATTTTGCCAACATCTAGTGTCTGATTAGCTAAAATATGCATTGTATTGTCTTACTAACCTGACGCATGACAAAATTGCTAGGTGTCTAATGCGCCAGACAGTATGTACCTTTCATTGGAAAGTAGTTTTATTCAGTACCTTTCATGTTTTATCTACATCAGTTATCCGAGAGCAGAGAGGGGGGAGGGTCACTTTTGGGCATGTCTGGCAGGCATAATACAGTAGGTAATTTGTCTGGTATAAACCATTCTGTACTCTCTGATACGTATCAGAGTATATTAACTTTGTTTCAAGTGGTACCAATAATGTTTGATCCAGCCAAAAAAAAAAGTCCCTTTTGGGTGTCTGGCGGGCCTAATGTAGCTGGCAGTATGTCTGGCAAGGGTCGCTTTGTACTTGGTGGAATGTTACCTTTCATTCAATAGTAGTTTCATTCTGTACCTTTCATGTTTTATCTACATCAAGAACACTGCATGGGTTCAACATTTGGGAGTGTCTGACGAGCATAACGCAGCAGGTAATTTGTCTGGCATTGTCCATTCTGTACTCTCTCAGATGTGTTGAAGTATATAAACTTTATTTCAGGTAGCACCAATAATGTTTGATTCAGCTCAATTTTATAGGCCTTTCGTGGGCGTATGGCAGGCCTAATGCAGCAGAGATTATGTCTGGCATGTGATATGTAAATTACCCTGAAATACACTGTGTGCGGTACCTCTCTATGTTTGATCTAGCTAATTTTTTTGCCCCTTTTTGGGGTCCCCAGCAGACGTCCAGTATGTATATATATATATATATATATATATATATATATATATATATATATATATATATATATATATATGTATATATGTATATATGTATATATGTATATATGTATATGTATATATTATATATATATATATATATATATATATATATATATATATATATATATATATATATATATATATATATATATATATATATATATATATATATATATATATAGTATATATATATATATATATATATATATATATATATATATATATATATTATATATATATATAATATATATATATATATACATATATATACGGACAGCAAGTAGTACATGATTACAAAACCTCTGCCCTGGTGATTCCACGCCCAAAGCAGGGTCAAGTACGAGCCGCGAGGCGCCGAGGACGGCCGGGATGGGCCTCTGCGCCGAGGGCCCGGGAGGAGGGCCACTGGCCGCCAGGTGAGGCGAGACGAAAGGGGCGGCAGAGGACAAGGAGCGCCCTGCTTATGAGGAGCTAAGATTCACTCGCGTCACGGCGCCGAGCTCCAGCGTGAAGAGCGCCGTTTAGGCAAGATGCGACTTGTAAGGATCCGCCCTCTGCGGTGGCTACAAGGCCAGGGGGCGGAGGCTCAAGTAGGCAGCCAACGTCGCGGCTGATGGAGTAGCTCTGGAAGCAGGCACTGCAGGTAGGCGTCTTGGCAGATTTCTAGGATGTACTAGAGCGAAGTGGGCCCAAGGCGCACTAAGAGCTCGAGCGGGATTTCCGACGAGTGCTTGGCCACTGATCACGAAGTGGAAAACCTTCGTAAAATGACAAGAGCGCGATCTATACAGCTGTATGCATTTCCCGGCGATGGAACAATGAAGGCGAAGCTAAAATACGAAACACTTATGTCTCATATTTCTGCATGTTCACTGAGGCTATTAATAATGAGAATAATTGAAAAATGGTAAACAATTGACCAAAAATAGGAATATCATTTCTAAGCACTATTAATAATCGCTTTTATTAGCAGTGACATTATCTCTGATATAGTTAAATGGATCACAAAAGTTAATAAATACGTTGGAAATCACCAATTAACCACGAGTGTAGCTAATTGGTGGCTGGAAAACAAGGATCCGGCTATAAATAGATGACACAGCACACAATCATTGAGTAGACGTAATTGCAAAGGGTGAGAATAATCTTTGGGTTTACTTTTCTTTGTGGAAGGGACGAAAAAGTTGGGTACACAATCAAAAAAAGAGCAAGGATTGCACTTTACTATTCATGAAAATAAGTTGCGAAACTTTCTGTACAGTTGTATTCTGTTAAATGAACATAACAAAATGTAAAAACGCAGTAGGGGGAAAGGGAATGGAAAATTAATTACATGACTTTTAAAAAGCAAGCGAGTGAGGCGAGGTCCTCCCGCCACCGGCGCCAGATATATTTCATATTGTTTAGTGCCCGATTAAAACTCTACTTAGTTTTCTTACTTTTCTTGAAATATACCGTAGCCTGCTTTAAGTCGATGTCGGCGTGCGTGATGGGGCCGAGTCTGTGGATTTGGATAGAGATACGGAGAAGGGAGGGGAGGGGGAGGGGAGGGGGAGGGGAGGGGAGAGGGAGGAGGAGGGGAGAAGGGAGGGAGGAGGAGGAGAGAGAGAGAGAGAGAGAGAGAGGAGGGAGGGAAGGGAGGGAGGGAGGGAGGGAGAGAGAGAGAGAGAGAGAGAGAGAGAGAGAGAGAGAGAGAGAGAGAGAGAGAGAGAGAGAGAGAGAGAGAGAGAGAGAGAGAGAGAGGGGGGGGGGAGAAAGGTGGGAGAGGTAGGTAGATAGGTAGGTAGGTAGGGAGGGAGGGTGGAAGCAAGAGACAGAGAGAGGGAGATAGATAGATTGATAGAGGAAGACAGACAGACAGAGAGAGACAGAGATAGAAAGAGAGGAAGAGGAAGGGAGAGGAGAGGGAGGGAGAGGAGAGGGAGAGGAGAGAGAGAGAGAGGGGGGGAGAGAGAGAGAGAGGTGGGGGGGAGAGAGAGAGAGGAGGGGGAGAGAGAAGAGAGAGAGAGAGAGAGAGAGAGAGAGAGAGAGAGAGAGAGAGAGAGAGAGAGAGAGAGAGAGAGAGAGAGAGAGAGAGAGAGAGAGAGAAAGAGAGAGAGAAGAGAGAGAGAGGGAGAGCAGAGGGAGGGAGGGAAGGAGGGAGGGGGGAGAGGAGAGAGGGAGAGAGAGAGAGGGAGAGAGAGAGAGAGAGAGAGAGAGAGAGAAGAGAGAGAGAGAGAGAGAGAGAGAGAGAGAGAGAGAGAGAGAGAGAGAGAGAGAGAGAGAGAGAGAGAGAGAGAGAGAGAGAGAGAGAGAGAGAGAGAGAGAGAGAGAGAGAGAGAGAGAGAGAGAGAGAGAGAGAGAGAGAGAGAGAGAGAGAGAGAGAGAAAGGAAGAGGAGAGAGGAGAGAGAGAGAGAGAGAGAGAGAGAGAGAGAGAGAGAGAGAGAGAGAGAGAGAGAGAGAGAGAGAGAGAGAGAGAGAGAGAGAGAGAAATATGGGGGGGGTGAGAAAGGGGCGAGGGAGAGAGAGGGAGGGGAGAGGGGGGAGAAAGAGAGAGCGACAGGCGGGGTGCTCATGGACGAAAAACATACGAAAAAGTCTGTGTTCTGTGCTGGTTCCCCGAAGCGAGGACAGGGGAGGGCGGGCGAAGGGAGAGGCCTGAGGAATGGCGGCGGCGAGGGCGCGCGCCGAGGGGATCCCTTGGGGTTGATAAGCCGTCTCAGGAGCGGGAGGTGAGAAGGTGAATCTGGGATGAAGAAGAGTCTGAATGGAGGGGCGTATGTCAGCCGATAGAGGCGAGGGGGTGTTTCCAGGAGCGAGAGAAACGGCGTGTGATCAAATAGGGGGCGTGAAGGGGGGGGGGGGCGCACACAAGCCTGCATCGACACTGACTCGAGCTACATCCCCACCACACCCTACCAACCCCACATGTAATCATAATGGAAATAATACCTAGGATGGTTTAAATAAATACGACTTTCAATGTGCCTCAGTGTGACTTGGCAGCTGACCATTATTCAAAGCTCTCCATTCGCTACCAGTTTTATACCAACAATGATGTCAAAACCGATACGACGCGCACCAGAACTTCCCAACCCCGTGTTCTTGTTGACTATGCCTGTCATTTCCTTGGGAAATGACAGGCGGGTGCAACCTTCCACACAATTTCACGGCTGGAGTGTTACCACAAGTGTGTGAATAACTCCGAGAAGCGAACCAAAGAGGAAAAACTCCATAATCGGCCGTGAGTGAGGCACCAGAATCTGCATTCTCCTAAAAAGAAAAGAGACGGAGAGAGGCGCGCACGCTGGAACAAAGTTACCATAATAGTACCCCGAGAAAATATGATTTACCGAGTTTGGGGCTGTGGAGTGGGGGTCACGGCTCAGTGCACACACAGGACCGAGTGACACCAGGCTTTCGCCTTCTCTGCGGCTGTGGCGACCCACGGCAACCTCGGTCTCGGTAGAAAGGGCTTTGGTCACACGAGGAAGGCGAGGAGGACTGGCCGCCTGGTCACGCCCATCCCCAGAAGCGGAGTCGCAACGGCAAGGGAATCCCATTTAACCCCTGGTAAAATACCATAATTCTAGTCAACGAACAGAGAATACAGGTGTGTTACCTAGCTGGGATGGCATTTGTAAAACAAATTTGATTATATTTGAGCATTCTGAATTCTGCTTCGCTACGTGCAGAAAATGGCAGTTAAAGCATCAGCTGTCCAACAGTTACCACAGCCCATCAAATATACGCCAACGAAAACGTGCCTCCAACCCTGTTCATTAGTTCCGCAAGGCGCGATGGAATTTCCTACAGCCATTGATAATTAATTAAGCTTGCATATTTCATATGTAAGGTTTACCTGGCTAAGTATACATTTAACAGATATCTTTGGTATATATTCATCAGTTACATGGTATAAATAAATAAATACGAAAGAAAAGAATCGCTAAACTTACATGATATAAAACCTAAGAAAGTAAGACAGTATAAAAGCCACGCCTCGCCTGCAAGCTATTGACTTGAAGCATCACCGGTTTAACAGGACATAAAACGGGAATGAACTTTGCTTCATTCATGAGCCGGGGGCAAATCTCTCTCTCTCTCTCTCTCTCTCTCTCTCTCTCTCTCCTCTCTCTCTTCTCTCTCTCTCTCTCTCTCTCTCTCTCTCTCTCTCTCTCCTCTCTCTCTCTCTCTCTCTCTCTCTCCTCTCTCTCTCTCTCTCCTCTCTCTCCCTCTCCTCTCTCTCTCTCTCTCCTCTCTCTCTCCTCTCTCTCTCCTCTCTCTCTCTCTCTATCTCTCTCCGTCTCTCTCTCCCTCTCTCTCTCTCTCCTCTCTCTCTCTCTCTCTCTCTCTCTCTTCTCATCTCTCCCTCTCTTCTCTCTCCTTTCTATCTCATCCCCTCTCTCTCCGGTCTCTCTATTCGTCCTCTATCCTTCTCTCTCTCCTCTCTCCTCCTTCTCTCTCTCTCTCTCTTCTCTCTATCTCTCTGCTCTCTCCTCCTCTCCCTCTATCTCTCTCTCCTCTTCCTCTGCTCTCTCTTCTCTCTCTCTCCTCTCTCTCCTCTCTCTCTCTCTCTTCTCCTCTCTCTCTTCTCTCTCTCTTTCATCTCTCTCCGTCTCCTCCTCTCTCCTCTATCTCTCTCTCTCTCTCTCTCTCTATCTCGCGTGCTCTCTTCTCTCTCTCTCCTCTAGTCTCTCTCTCTCGATCCTCTCTCTCTCATGCATCTATCTCTTCTTCTCTCGTCTCTCTTCTCATCCTTCTATCTCCTCCTCCATCTCCTTCCTCTCTCTTCCGGTCACATCTCAGTTTTCCTACCT
>NW_020870313.1:108729-111229 GCF_003789085.1 Penaeus vannamei
AGAGAGGGAGGGAGAGAAAGGGAGATAGAGAGAGAAAGGGAGAGAGAGAGAGAAAGGGAGAGAGAGAGAGAAAGGGAGAGAGAGAGAGAGAGAGAAAGAGAGAGAGAGAGAGAGGAGAGAGAGAGAGAGAGAGAGAGAGAGAGAGAGAGAGAGAGAGAGAGAGAGAGAGAGATAGATAGATAGATAGATAGATAGATAGATAGATAGATAGATAGATAGATAGAAGAGAAGAGAGAGAAGAGAGAAGAGAGAGAGAGAGAGAGAAACGGAGAGAGAGATAGAGAGAGAACGGGAGAGAGAAGAGAGAGAGAGATAGAGAGAGAAGGAGAGAGAGGAGAGAGAGAATAGAGAGAGAACGGGAGAGAGAGAGATAGATAGAGAGAGAACGGGAGAGAGAGAGATAGAGAGAGAACGGGAGATAGAGAGATAGAGAGAGAAAGGGAGAGAGAGAGAGAGAGAGAGATAGAGAGAGAACGGGAGAGAGAGAGATAGAGAGGGAACGGGAGAGAGAGAGATAGAGAGAGAACGGGAGAGAGAGAGAATAGAGAGAAGAACGGAGAGAGAGAGATAGAGAGAGAACGGGAGAGAAGAGAGAGAAGAGAGAGAAGAGGAGAGAGAGAAGAGAGAGAAGGGAGAAGAGAAGAGATAGAGAGAAAACGGGAGAGAGAGAGATAGAGAGAGAAAACGGGAGAGAGAGAGAAGAAAAGAGAGAGAGAGAGAGAGAAGGGGGGAGAGAGAGAGAGAGAGAGAGAGAGAGAGAGAAAGAGGGAGAGAGAGAGAGAGAGAGAGAAGAAAAGGGGAGAGAGAGAAAAAGGGGGAGAGGAGAAAAAGGGGGAGAGAGAGAAAAAGGGGGAGAGAGGAAAGAGGGAGAGAGAGAGAAAAGGGAGAGAGAGAAGAAAAAAGGGGGAGAGAGAGAAAAAGGGGGAGAGAGAGAAAAAAGGGGAGAGAGGGAAAAGGGGGGAGAGAGGAAAAAAGGGGAGAGAGGGAAAGGGAGAGAGAGGGAAAGAGAGAGAGGAGGGAGAGAGAGGAAAAGGGAAGAGAGAGGAGGAGAGAGAGGAAAAGGGAGAGAGGAAAAGGAGAGAGAGAGGGAAAGGGAGAGAGATGGAAAGGGAGAGAGGAAAGAAGAGAGAGGGAAAAGGGAAAGGGAGAGAGAAGGGAGGGAGAGAGAGGGAAAGGGAGAGAGAGGAAGAGAGAGAGAGAGAGAGAGAGAGAGAGAGAGAGAGAGAGAGAGAGAGAGAGAGAGAAGAGAGAGAGAGAGAGAGAGAGAGAGAGAGAGAGAGAGAGAGAGAGAGAGAGAAAGAGAGCAGAGAGAGAGAAAGGGAGAAGAAGAGAGATAGAGAGAAAGGGAGAGGGAGAGAGAGAAGGGATTTGATTTGTTAATCTAAAATACACATTTTTGTTCATTTATTATTATTGTTGAAACATATGTCGTAATTATATATTGTTTTAGTTATTATTTTGCCATACATTATCTCCATCTTGTATTTACGCATTTTTTTCATATTTGATCGCTGTTCTCATTAATTCTTTTGGTTTTATTTAATAATCATTATTCTTTATGTTTCTTCTCGCCCCCATTCCTTCCCCTCAACAACATGCAAGGTTTTCCAGAAGTAAATATTTTTGAGAGCAAGAGGTCGCGGCCTTTCGCTTCGTTCTGGAAATTTCTTGAATAGAACTTCGACTGCGCTTGGTTCTTGCTGTTGCTACATTGTTTCCTGTGCTTTCTTCCCTTTTCTTTTCCTTTGCTCCTTTCCATCGTTTTTTTTTTTCTTTGTAAATGTACCGTTTTTGGTTTAGTATTTTTCATTTTTTTCCTTTCGTTCAGTCTTTCTTGTTCTAGGAGCTGGAGAGAAAAAGATGATTTAGTTATTGTTTGTTCGTTTTTGAGCGAATAAAATGTCGAAATACCTCATTGCTTCACATTAATGGTATCACGCTTATGCTCTCTCTCATTTGCCCTTTCATTTATTCCATTTAATAAGCCTTTCTTCACCGACGACCCTCCCCCCCCCAGGGATCTCACTTGTCTTCCGGCCCCTATGGTTTTGTTCTCACCGCCCCTGTTCATCGGTCCGCCGTCGCCCGCGAGGTTGTTTGCCAGACTCCTCTGGCGGTGGCTCTCCCGCCGACTGCCCTGCAACCCTTCCTTCTTCGCGCTTAGGGCTTTTCCCTCCTTTTCTCTCTCCATCCTTGCGTCCCCCCTCTCCCTCTCATGCTTTTCAGTTCGTGCACTCTTCCTTCTTTCCCGCTTTTGGTATTCGTTTCTTTTACTCTCTCCATCCTTGCACCTCTCCCGTCTACCTCTCTTTTAACCTTTATTTTGTACTCTTCTTTCCTGTTGCATTAACATTAACCTACACTCCGTTCTTTTTCACCTTTCTTCGTCCATTTCCTTCCCTCACTCCTTTATTTCGTTCCTCCCTCCCGCCACTTACCTCCTTGACTTCTTTCCAACTTCTCTTCACTTTCTTCCCCCTGGACTCTTCGCTCGGCGCCT
>NW_020870313.1:117410-127410 GCF_003789085.1 Penaeus vannamei
TCTCTCTCTCTCTCTCTCTCTCTCTCTCTCTTCTCTCTTCTCTCTCTCTCTTCTCTCTCTTCTCTCTTCCTCTTCTCTCCTCTCTCTCTCTCTCTCTCTCTTCGCTCTCTCGCTTCGCATTCTCCTCTCTCCGTCTCTCTCTTCTTCTCTTTCCCCGTTCTGCCTCTTCTCCTTTCTTCTCCTTCTTCTCCTTCCTCTTCTTCTTCTTCTTTCTTCTCTTCTTCTTCTTCTATCTTCTTATCCTCATCTCATCTTCATCCTCATCCTCATCCTTTTCCTCCCCCCCTCCTTCTCTCCTCCTCCCTTCCCCTCCTTCCTCCCCCCCCTCCTCCTCCTCCTTCCCCTCCTTTCCCCTCCTCCCCTCCTCCCCCCCTCACTCCTCCCCTCCTCCCCTCCTCCTCCTCCCCCCCCTCCTGCCCGCCTCCCCCCTCCCTCCCCTCCTCCTTCCTCCTTCCCCCCCACTCCCTCCCCTCCCCTCCCCTCCCCTCCCCCCCTCCCTCCCCTTCTCCTCCTTCCTCCTCCTCGCCTCTCCTCCTCTCCTCCTCCTCTCCCCTTCCTCCTCCCTTCTCTCTCTCATCTCCCCTCCTCCTCTCCCCTCCTCCTCCTCCTCTCCTTCCTCCTCCTCCTCTCCCCTCCTCCTCCTCCTCTCCCTCCTCCTCCTCCCCCTCCCTCCGCTTCCTCTCCTCCTCCTCCTCCTCCTCCTCCTCCTCCTTTTCCTCCTCCTCTCCTCCTCCTCCTTCCCCTCCCCTCTTCTTTCTCTCTCCTCCCTCCTCCCTCCTCCTCTTCTCCTCCTCCTCCTCCTCCTCCTCCCCTCCTTCCTCCTTCCCCTCCTCCTTCTTCTCCTCCTTCCTCCTCCTCCTCCTCCCCTTCCCTCCTCCCTCCTTCCCCTCCCTCCTCCCCTCCCCTCCCCCTCCCTCCCTCCTCCTCCTCCTCCTCCTCCTCCTCCTCCTCCTCCTCCTCCCCCTCTTCCCTCCTCCTCCTTCCCTCTCCTCCTTCCCCTTCCTCCTCCTCCCCTCCTTCCTCCTTCCTCTCCTCCTCCTCCTCCCTCCTCCTCCTCCCCCCTTCCCTCCCCTTCCCCCTCGCCTCTCCCTCCCTTCCCTCCCCTCCCCCTCTTTCCCTCCCCTCCCCTCCCCTCCCCTCCTCCTCTCTTCCTCCTCCCTCCTCCTCCTCCTCCTTTCATCCTCCCCTCCTTCTCTCCTCTTCCTCCCCCCCCCCCCCCCCCATCCCCCCCCCCCCCCTTCCCTCCACCATCCTCCCTCCTCCCTCCTCCTTCCCTCCTCCCTCCCCCTCCCCCCCCCCCTCCTCTCCCTCCTCCTTCCCTCCCCCCCCCCTCCCCCCCCCGCCCCTCCCCTCTCCCCTCCCCATCCTCTCCTCCTCCCTCCCTCCTCCCCCTCCTCCTCTCCTCCCTGCTCTCTTCCTCCTCCCCTCCGTTTTCTCTCCTCCTCGCTCCCCCTCCTTCACCTCCCGCCCGTCCTCCACCCCCCCTCCTCCTTCCCTTCCTCCCTCCCCCTCTACCCTCCTCTCCTCCTCTCCTCCCTCCTCCTCCTCCTTCCCTCCTCCTTTTCTTCTTCTCCTCCTCCTCTCCCTCCTTTCCTCCTCCCTCCTCCTCCTCCTCCTCCTTCCCCTCCCCTCTCTCCCATCCCCTCCCTCCCTCCCCTCCCCTCCCCCTCCCCCCCCCTCCCTCCCTCCTCCTCCTCTCCTCCTCTCCTCCTCCTTCCTCCTCTTCTTCTCCTCCCCCTCCTTCTCTTCCCTCCTCCTCCTCCTTCTCCACCTCCTCCTCCTTCCCCTCCTCCTCCTCCTCCCCCCTCCGTCCTTCCTCCCCCATCGCATGGCGCCACTCATAAATTTTCCATTCCATTCAATTCCTTTTTCACACAATTTAAAAAAAATCGATGTGGACTACATTTTAAAAGAACTTGTTCACTCTTCTTTTTTTTCATTTCAGGAGAGAGAGAGAGAATAAAAAAAATAATTTAATAAAATTAATTAAACAAAGCTTCAACATGCATTGAATTATAGACAAGTTTAATGTCTTTTAGCGAGAGGGTGGAGGGGTCGAGAGCGGAGGAGGGAGGAGAGGGGGGAAAGCGGGTGGATAAAATTAGAGGCAGGAAGAAAGGCCAATCGACGAGGAACAGGGGAGTGCATCATGACAAGCCGGGCGAGAGGGAGGTAAGGGAACAGGGAGTGCGAGAGGGAGACAAGGAAACAGGAGGGCGAGAGGGAGACAAGGGAAACAGAGGGCGAGAGGAGACAAGGAAAACAGGGATGGGCGAGAGGGAGACAAGGGAACAGGAGGGAGGGCGAGAGGGAGCGTAAGGGAACAGGGAGGGCGAAGAGGGAGCAAGGAAACAGGAGAGGGCGAGAGGGGAGAACAAGGAAACAGGGAGGGCGAGAGGGAGACAAGGGAAACAGGAGGCGAGAGGGACAAGAAACAGGGAGGCGAGAGGGGAGACAAGGAAACAGGAGGGCGAGAGGGAGACAAGGAAACGGAGGGCGAGAAGGAAGGCAGGAGGGAGAGGAGGAAGGAACAGGGCGGGCGAGAGGGAGACAAGGAAACGGGGAGGGCGAGAGGGGAGACAAGGAAACAGGGCGGGCGAGAGGAACAAGGAAACAGGGAGGGCGAAGGAGAAGGAAAACAGTAGGGAGGCAGAGGCGGGAGGGAGGAAGGAAACAGGAGGGCGAGAGGGAGACAAGGAAACAGGGAGGCGGAGAGGGAGGACAAGGAAACAGGCGGGCGAGAGGGAGACAAGGAAACAGGAGGGCGAGAGGGAGACAAGGAAACAGGGAGGAGAGGGAAGCAGGTTGGAGGGAGAGGGAGACAAGGGAAACAAGGGGAGGGCGAGAGGAGACAAGGAAACAGGGGGGCGAGAGGGAGACAAGGAAACAGCGGGAGGGCGAGAGGGAGACAAGGAAAACAGGGAGGGCGGAGAGGAGACAAGGAAACAGGGAGGGCGAGAGGGAGTAAGGAACAGGGAGGCGGGAGGGAGGACAGGAAACAGGGAGGGCAAGGGAGACAAGGAAACAGGGAGGGCGAGAGGAACAAGGAAACAGGGAGGGCGAGAGGGAGAAAACAGGGAGGGAGAGAACAGGGAGGGCGAGGAGGGGACAAGGAAACAGGGAGGGCGAGAGGGAGACAGGAAACAGGGAGGGCGGGAGGGAGACAAGGAAACAGGAGGGCGAGAGGGACCAAGGAACAGGGAGGGCGAGAGGGGACAAGGAAACAGGGAGGGCGAGAGGAGGTAAGAAACAGGGAGGGCGAGGGAGACAAGGAAACAGGGAGGGCGGGAGGAGACAAGGAAACAGGAGAGGCGAGAGGGAGGTTAAGGAAACAGGGGAGGGCGGGAAGGGAGACAAGAAACAGGGAGGGCGGGAGGGAAGACAAGGAGGAAGGCAGAAGGGCGAGGGGAGAGGAAAACAGGGGGCGGAGGGAGACAAGGAAACAGGGAGCGGAGGGAGGGAAGGAAACAGGGGGGAGAGGGAGACAAGGAAACAGGGGGGCTAGAGGGACAAGGGAACAGGGAGGGCGAGAGGGAGACAAGGAAACAGGGAGGGCGGAGAGGAGAACAAGGGAACAGGGAGGGCGAGAGGGAGACAGGAACAGGGAGGGAGAAGGGAGGAAGGAAACAGGAGGGCGAGGGGGAGACAAGGAACAGGGAGGCGAGAGGGAGACAAGGAACAGGGGAGGGCGGAGGGAAGAGGAGAAACAGGATGAGGGAGAGAGGGAGGAAGGAGAGGGCGAGAGGAGAACAAGGAAACAGGGAGGGCGAGAGGGGAGACAAGGAAACAGGGAGGGAGGAGAGGGAGGAAGGAAACGGGAGGCAGAGGGAACAAGAAACAGAGGGGAGAGGGAGACAAGGGAACAGGAGGGCGAGAGGGAGACAAGAAACAGGGAGGGCGAGAGGGAGACAAGGGAAACAGGGAGAGGGCGAGAGGGAGGTAAGGGGAACAGGGAGGGCGAGAGGAGACAAGAAACAGGGAGGGCGGGAGGGAGACAAGGAAACAGGGAGGGCGAGAGGGAGGTAAGGGAACAGGGAGGCGAGAGGGAGACAAGGAAACAGGGAGAGGGCGGGAGGGAGAGGTGAGACAAGGAAAACAGGGAGGGCGAGAGAGGAGGGACGAGAAGAAACAGGGGCGGGGGGGAGGACAAGGGGGAACAGGGAGGGCGAGAGGGAGACAAGAGAAAGGCGGGCAGAGGGAGACAAGGAAACAGGGGAGGGCGAGAGGGAGACAAGGAACAACAGGAAGGGCGAGAGGGAGACAAGGGAACAGGGAGGGCGAGAGGAGACAAGGAAACAGGGAGGGGGCGAGAGGGAGGACAAGGAAACAAGGGCGAGGAGGGAGACAAGGAAACAGGGAGGGCGAGAGGAGACAGGAAACAGGGAAAGCAAGGGAAACAGGGGGGAGAGAGGGAGACAAGGGAACAGGAGGGGAGAGGGAGACAAGGGAAACAGGGAGGGAGAGAGGGAGGAAGGAACAGGAGGGCGAGAGGGAGACAAGGAAACAGGAGGGCGAGAGGAGGACAAGAACAGAGGGAGAGGGAGACAAGGGGGAGGGAGAGAGGGAGGAAGGAAACAGGGAGGGCGAGAGGGAGACAGGGAGGAGGGCGAGACAAGGAAACAGGGAGGGCGAGAGGGAACAAGGAAACAGGCGGAGGGCGAGAGGGAGACAAGGGAAACAGGGAGGGCGAGAGGGAGACAAAGGAACAGGAGCGAGAGGGAGACAAGGAAACAGGAGGGCGAGAGGGAGACAAGGAACAGGGAGGGCGAGAGGGGAGACAAGGAAACAGGAGGGGAGAGAGGGAGGAAGGAAACAGGGAGGGAGAGGGAGACAAGGGAACAGGGAGGGCGAGAGGAGACAAGGAAACAGGGAGGGAGAGGGGAGGAAGGAAACAGGAGAGGGAGACAAGGGAAACAGGGAGGGCGAGAGGGAGACAAGGAAAACAGGAGGCGAGAGGGAGAAAGGAAACAGGGAGGCGAGAGGGAGGCAGAGGCGAGAGGGAGACAAGGAAACAGGGAGGCGCGGGAGGCGAGAGGGAGACAAGGGAACAGGGAGGGCGAGAGGGAGACAAGGAAACAGGGAGGCGCAAGGGGGAAACAGGAGGGCGAGAGGGAGACAAGGAAACAGGAGGGCGAGGAGGGAGACAAGGAAAACAGGGGGAGGGAGAGAGGGAGGAAAGGAACAGGGAGGGAGAGGGAGACAAGGAACAGGGAGGGCGAGAGGGAGACAAGGAACAGGAGGGCGAGAGGGAGACAAACAGGGAGGGGCGAGAGGGAGACAAGGAAACAGGGAGGGAGAGAGGGAGGAAGGAAACAGGGAAAGAGGACAAGGAAAACAGGGAGGGCGAGAGGGAGACAAGGAAACAGGGAGGGCGAGAGGGAGACAAGGAAACAGGGAGGGCGAGAGGGAGACAAGGAAACAGGGAGGGCGAGAGGGAGACAAGGAAACAGGGAGGGCGAGAGGGCAAGAAAACAGAGGCGAAGGGAGACAAGGAAACAGGGGGCGAGAGGGAGACAGGAAACAGGGAGGGCGAGAGGGGACAAGGAAACAGGGAGGGCGAGAGGGAGACAAGGAAACAGGAGGGCGAGAGGGAGACAAGGAACAGGTGGGCGAGAGGGAGGAAGGAAACAGGGAGGCGAGAGGGAGGTAAGGAAACAGGGCGGGCGAGAGGGAGACAAGGCGGAGGGGAGAGGGAGACAAGGAAACAAGTGAGGGCGAGAGGGAGACAAGGGAACAGGGAGGGGCGAGAGGAGACAAGGAACAGGAGGCGAGAGGGAGAGCGAGACAAGGAAACAGGGAGGGCGAGAGAGGGAGACAAGGAAACAGGGAGGAGGGGAGACAAGAGAGGGCAGAACAAAGGAAACAGGGAGGGCGAGAGAGGGAGTCAAGGAAACAGGGAGGGAGAAGGGAGACAAGGAAACAGGAGGGCGAGAGGAGACAAGGAAACAGGGAGGGCGAGAGGGAGTCAAGGAAACAGGGAGGGCGAGAGGGAGACAAGGAAACAGGGAGGGCGAGAGGGAGACAAGGAAACAGGGAGGGCGAGAGGAACAAGGAAACAGGGGAGGGCGAGAGGGAGACAAGGAAACAGGGAGGGCGAGAAGGAACAAGGAAAACAGGGAGGCGAGAGGGAGCAAGGAAACAGGGGGGCGAGAGGGAACAAGGGAAACAGGGAGGGAGACAAGGAACAGGGAGAGAGGGAGACAAGGAAAGGGAGGAGGGCGAGAGGAGAAGGAAACAGGGCGAGAGGGAGGGGGGGAGAGAAGGGAACAAGGAAACAGGAGGCGGGAGGAGACAAGAAACAGGGAGGGCGAGAGGGAGACAAGGAAACAGGGAGGGCGAGAGGAGACAAGGAAACACAGGGAGGGCGAGAGGGAGACAAGGAAAGGGAGGGCGGACAGGGAGGGCGAGAGGGAGACAAGGAAACAGGAGAGGGCGAGAGAGGGAAACAGAGAGGGAGAGCAGGGAGAGGGAGACAAGGAAACAGGGAGGCGAGAGGGAGACAAGGAAACAGGGCGCGGGCGAGAGGGAGACAAGGAAAACAGGGAGGGCGAGGGAGAGAAGGAAACAGGGAGGCGAGAGGGAGGAAGGAAACAGGAGGGCGAGAGGGAGGAAGGAAACAGGGAGGGCGAGAGGGAGACAAGGAAACAGGGAGGGCGAGAGGGAGACAAGGAAACAGGGAGGGCGAGAGGGAGACAAGGAAACAGGGAGGGCGAGAGGGAGACAAGGAAACAGGGAGGGCGAGGGGGAGAAGGAAACAGGAGGGCGGAGGGAGACAAGGAAACAGAGGGGCGAGAGGAGACAAGAAACAGGGAGGGCGAGAGGGAGACAAGGAACAGGGAGGGCGAGAGGAGCAAGGGAAACAGGGAGGGCGGGAGGGCAGAGAAACAGGGAGGGCGAGAGGGAGACAACAAGGAAACAGGAGGGCGAGAGGGAGCGAAGGAACAGGGGGCGAGAGGGAGACAAGGAAACAGGAGGCGAGGGCAAGGAAGAGGCGAGAGAGGAGAAACAGGAGAGGGAGACAAGGAAACAGGGAGAGGGAGACAAGAAACAGGGAGGGCGGGAGGAACAAGGAAACAGGGAGGCGAGAGGGAGACAAGGAAAACAGGAGGCGATGAGGGGAGACAAGGAAACAGGAGGGCGAGAGGAGGGAAGGAAACAGGGAGGGCGGAGGGACAAGGAAACAGGGAGGCGAGAGGGGACAAGGAAACAGGGAGGCGGAGAGGGAGACAAGGAAACAGGGAGGCGAGAGAGGGAGGAAGGAAACAGGGAGGGCGGAGGGAGACAAGGAAACAGGGAGGGCGAGAAGGGAAACCCATGGAACAGGGTGGGCGTGGAGGAGGCGGAGGTCGTAAGGGATTCGTGCATCGACGGCCGGGAGAGAGAGAGAGAGAGGGAGACGAGGGGAAAAGGGGAAGGGAAAGTGGAAGAGGGGGAGAAGTGAGGGAAAGGGGGAGAGAAGAGAAAGAGGGGAGGATTTGAGGGAAAGGGGGAGAGGAAGCGAAGATGGGGAGAGAGAAAGCGAAAGAGGGGAAAAAGAAGAGAAACGAAAGAGAAGCGGAAAGGGTTCAGAGAAAGCGAAAGAGCGGAGGAATAGAGAAGGGCGAGAGAAAGCGAAAGAGGAGTAGAGGAGAGAAGAAGGGCGAGAGAAAGCGAAAAAGGAGTAGAGGAGAGAAGAAGGGCGAGAGAAAGCGAGAGAAGGAGTAGAGGAGAGAAGAAGGGCGAGAGAAAGCGAAGAGGAGTAGAGGGAGGAAGAAGGGCGAGAGAAAGCAAAATAGGAGTAGAGAGAGAGAAGAAGAGAGAAGCGAAAGAGGAGTAGAGGAGAGAAAAAGAAAGAGAGAAAGCGAAAGAGGAGTAGAGGAGAGAAGAAGAACGAGAGAAAGCGAAAGAGGAGTAGAGGAGAGAAGAAGGAGGAGAGAAAGCGAAAGAGGAGTAGAGGAGAGAAGAAGGGCGAGAGAAAGCGAAAGAGAGGAGTAGAGAAGAGAAGAAGGACGAGAGAAAACGAAAGAGGGGTAGAGGAGAGAAGAAGGAGGAGAGAAAGCGAAAAAGAAAGAACAAGAAAACAGACAAGAGAGGAGGGAGAAATAAGGTCAGCCTGACACGATAAGTCGCACAATTCTGTCGAAACTTTTCGTATTTTCTCTCGCGAATTGGACGGAAAGAAACAAAAGAGAGACAAAAAATAGGAATAACCGAAGAGACATAGATTATGTGGGATAACTACATTATGCGGTCGGGTATTGGCAGCGGTTATGTGGCAGCTGAGATGACACAGGAGCCACAGAGGTCAAGAAGAGAAGGAAGTTTGGCGATAAATTATTAAACATCTGACAACATATGAGGAAGAGGACAGGAAGTGTCATTCGCGAGGTTAGACATTACGAGAAAACTTGTTATATGAATTTCGTGTCTCTCTAGTAGGGATGGGTGGGGTGGGGGTGGGGGGGTTGGAGGGAGGGGTGAGTGTGTGTGGAGGGGGGGTGGGGTTTGGTGGGGGGTGGAGGGGTGTTTGTGTGTGTTGGGGGGAGCGGGTGAGTGTTTGTGTGTGTGTGTGGTCTGCGAATGGGCGAGTGGTGATGTGTGTGTGTGTGTGTGTCTGCGAGTGGGTGAGTAAGTGTGTGTGTTGCGTGTGTCTGCGAGTGGGTGAGTAAGTGTGTGTGTGTGTTGTGTCTGCGAGTGGGTGAGTGTGTGTGTGTGTGTGTTGTGTGGAGGGGTGTGTGTTTGTGCGTCTGTGTGTGTTGGTGTGTATGTGTGTGTGTTTCTGTGTGTGTGTGTGTGGAGGGTGTGCGTATAGAGGGATTTTGTGTGTCTGTGTGTGTTAGGGGTCGGGGGGTAGGTTCGTTGTGTGTGTGTGTGTCTGTGAGTGGGTGAGTATGTGTGTGTGTATGTGTGTGTGTGTATGTGTGGGTAAATATGTATAACTGTGAGTGTATGTGTGTATGTGTGAGTGTGTGTATGTGATATCGTACCACTGGTTCTGAATTAATTCTTCTCTCTATTTTACATGTTAATATCAACCCCGCGTATATTAATAACATGTTATTCTCCATCATCCCGGCAGGCTGGCTACAAAAACAATTGTTTCCAGCGAATAAAAAGGCTGTAGTCATTATCCACCAAATAATCGAGAAATTCATATCACTGGTAATAGATATGCCATAAAATGTTCCATCCTATTGTGTTACTTACAACTCCGACGATACCCAATCACACACGCACACATGCACACAGATTATACACACACACGCACACGTACACACAAATAATACACACACACGCACACATACACACATAATGCACATACCACATACACAAATAATGCACATACGCACACGTATACACAAATGATACACTAACATGCACATACACATACAACAAATGGTACACATGTGCGCACAGACGCACAAATGATACATATCGCACACACACGCACACATACACAAGTCATACACACAGATACACACAGATACAAAAGTCACACCCATACACACAAAAGATACACACAGAGGCACACAGACACAGAAATCGTACACAGAGACGTACACATAACACCCAAAGATACAAACACACACAGACACACACATGTTCCACACAAATAATTCAGACAACACAGTCACACACACACACAATACACGAAACACAAACACAAAAATACACACACCCACCCATACAAACAAAAAACACCACAATACATAAGACAACAACAAAAAATATATCATTTTCTCCCTTTTCCATAATACCGTATACATGGCTGTAGCTCTGTGTTCTCTTCGTCTTGGGTAAGACTGAGCAATCACTATTTAAGTAGCTTACCAGGGAAGGACGGAGGAATAGAGAAGGCAGATAAAGGGTGAGCGAGGATAAGGAGGGAGAGAGAAGGGGAGTGAGGGAGAGAAGAGAGATGATAAAGTGAGTGGGAGAGAGAGGGAGAGAGAGAGAGAGAGACAGAGAGACAGAGAGAGAGAGAGAGAAGAGATGATAAAGTGAGAGGGAGAGAGAGACG
>NW_020870313.1:147807-155307 GCF_003789085.1 Penaeus vannamei
AGAACGAGTGAGTGAGTTGTGTGATAGAGGTGATGATTAGGTGTGTGTAGTGATCACTGTAGGAGTTAGCGCCTGGTGCACGGAGGTACAGGCGGCATGAGTCATGCTATGGATGCTGATTGGAGAGAGAGCGCGAGATGATATACTTATGATGTTGTGGAGATAGAGGATGAGAGAGGATTTGAGGTATAGAAGAGGTGAGAAGAGAGATGAGCAATATGAGAAGATAGATGAGAGAGGATGTTATGTTAGAGAGAAGAGGACGAAGATGTGGAAGTGTGAGAGAGAGAGAAGAGTGTGTGAGAGAGATAGAGAGTATGAGAGAGACACTTGATAGGAGATTGGAGAGTGAGAGAGAAGAGAAGAGCAGAGAGAGAAGAGAGCAGCAGTTGGTGTGGGCAGAGAGATATGATCAGTGGAACTTAGAAAGAAGGAGATATGATGATGGTTAATAATTTGAGCGCACGACGAAGAAGGAGATGTAGGAGTATGGCGAGGAGAAACAGAGGTACGGGGCACATGGAATCCCGAGGAAAGCACTTAACTTTCGCGCTTATCTCTACGCTTCTAGAATACTGAGAGAGAGAGGAAGAGAGAGCTACGCTAACGAGAAGGGAGAGAGAGGGGAGAGAGGAGGAGAGAGAGAGAGAGAGAGAGAGAGAGAAGAGAGAGAGAAAAGAGAGAGAGGAAGAGAGAAGAGAGAGAGAGAGAGAGAGAGGAGAGAGAGAGAGAGAGGAGAGAGAGAGAGAGAAGAGAGAGAGAGAGAGAAAGAGAGAGAGAGAGAGGAGAAGAGAAGAGAGAGAAGAGAGAAGAGATGAGAGAAGAGAGAGAAGAGAGAGAGAGACGCGAGAAAGAAGAGAGCAGAGAGAGAGAGAGGAGAGAGAGAGAGAAAGAGAGAAGAGAGAGAGAGAGAAAGAGAAGGAGAGAGAGAGAGAGAGAGGAGAGAGAGAGAGAGATTAGAGGAACGGCGAAGAGATAGAACGCGAGAGAGAGAAGGGAAATAAAGAGAGAAATACTGAAAGTGGAGAACGGTAAGAAAGGGGAAAGAGAAAGCCAGAGAAAGAGAGCACGGCAAGCAACAATCGGATCATGAGAATTATAACATCAAGCTTTCACTCGTCCATTGTTCCTCGAACCTAAAAAATGAGAATTCATTATTTATATATATTACAATTAATAGAAAACAATTATGGACACCAATCATCATAGCATCATCATTATCACTGTTGTTATTATTGCAATCATCATCACCACTGTTATTATTAATGTAATCAGATTCATTATTGTAAATAATTACAATGAATGAAAAACACTTCGAACACCAATCCATACACATATCATTATCATTGTTGTTGTTTATTATTGCAATCATATCATCATGTTATTATTAATGTATCAGTACCATCATTATCATTGTTATTATTATCATCATCATTAATCATTGTTGTTATTATTCTATCATCATCATTATCATTGGTTATTATTATCAATCATCATATCATTGTTGTTATTACCATATCATTTGTGTTAATATTTTTATCATCATACGCATTATCATTTTATCATTATTGTAATCACCATCATTGTATATCATTATCATATATTATGTTTTTTATCAGTACTGGACATTTATATTATTGAAATCATCATCATTACATTAATTTTTTATTATCATTGTAATCACCATCATTGTTATTATAATTATCATTATTATTATTTTTTATCAGTACTGCGTTTTATTATTGAAATTCCGATTCGTTTCTGTCTCTCAATTCTGTTTCGATGTCGGGTGTGATATGCATTGCAAATTTTATGCAATTAAATCTGTTATTCACTCACCTGGGGCTTTGCAAAGTGCTCTCTAGTTTGCCGGCCTTGTATGTGTCCTGGTGTTTGTGTGTTTGTGTTGGTGCGTGGATCAGGGTGTGTAGGTTTGTGTTTGTGTGTGTTTGTTTGTTGTTTGTGTATGTGTATTTGCGTGTAGGTTTGTGTTTGTGTTTGGTTGTGTTGTGTTGTTGTGTTGGTGTATTTGTGGTTTTTGTTTGTGTTTGGTTGTGTTTGTTGTTCTGTGTGTGTGTATTTGCGTGTAGGTTTGTGTTGTGTTTGGTTGTGTTGGTTGTGTTTTGTTTGTTTGTGTGTGGTATTTGCGTGTAGGTTTGTGTTTGTGGTGTGTGTTGTTTGTTGTGTGTGTGTGTGTGTTAGTGTGTAGGTTTGTGTGTGTGTGTGGGTTGTTTGTTTGTTTGTGTGTGTGTCTGTGTTAGTGTGTATATACACATCCGTGCAATGTATGTGTTATGTTACATCTACGTGTGCTTTCGTGTAGATATGTTTGTGCTTGGATTTGTGCGTGTTTGTGCTTGTGTGTGTGGACTTCTGTGTGTTTTTGCTTGTCCTTGTATGATAGTCTATGTTTGAGAGTGGGATAATCTGTGTTTTGTTTTGTGCTGAGTGTGTCTGTCTGTTTTTTATCTGTGTTTTGTGCGCGACCTAAGTGTGTCTTTGTTTGTTTGTGTTTGTAAGCGTGTGTTGAGTGCAGATTGTATCTTTAGCATCCGTCGGAGACAAACAAACAAACACAAACGAGCCTCGGCTAAAATATCAATAATTGTGCGTCTTTTTTCGCCGCAAATTATACTCCATCTTTCAGGCTTCATTTTCTCTATTTCTTTGTTCTAATCATTTTTTTCTATTGTCATTATTCTTTTTTTTGGGGGGGGAAGGTCTCAGATTTTGTTCGGAAAATTCATATATTTTTCTTTCGATTTTCATTTAAATTTGTGTATCTTTATCTTTTTATCTTACTATTATTATATCATCACTGTTATCATTATTATTATCATTTCATCATCAATCACTATTATTATTATTATCATCACTATTATCATTATTTAATTATTATTCATCATTATTGTTGCTATCATTATTATCTTATCATTAATTCTCATCTCTTCTCTCTCTCTTCCCCCCCCCCCTCGTCACTCTCTCTTCCGCCCCCGCCTCCTCTCTTCTCCCCCCCTCCCTCTCTCTTTCTTTGTGTTCACCGACTTCAAAAGATTTTCAGGCATCAATGAACGTGAGGCTTGTATCTGAAAAAGGAAAAGAAAACAAGCAGGAGGAGGATAATAAAAAAATGCAGAGATTGATTATATGGAATAGAGGAGAGAGAGAGAGAGAGAGAGAGAGAGAGAGAAGGAGAGAGAGAGAGAGAGAGAGAGAGAGTGAGAGAGAGAGAGGAGAGAGAGAAGAGAGAGAGAGAGAAGAGAGAGGGAGAGAGCGAAAGAGAAAGAGAGAGAAAGAAAGACAGACACAGAGAGAGTAAGAGAAAGCAAGGGTTAGATAGACAGCGAGAGAAAGAGATATACATCCATTAAACGATATACATTCAACATAACAAAAAAACATTTTATCTGCCACATTCCCCTATTTTTGATTAATGAAATTTCCGAAATATGATTAATTATTGAAACGCCGGAATAGCGTACGGAGATTATTACCATTTTGTTAATGCGAAGATCACTCAATTATGTTTTTTTGTTCATAATACGTACAGCTTACATTCTACTTTGATTGTTATATATTAATCTACATCTGTTCTTGTTTTGTTCACCTTTAAATTGAAACTGGTTTATTTCTGTTCCTTTTGGTTTACTTTCTTACTCTTCCTTGTTTTTTTATTGTTTTTTAGAAATTTCCTTTGTAACAGCAGTTATCATACTGTGTTATATAGCAGTTGTGATATATGTGTGTCGTGTGTGTGTGTGTGTGTGTGTTGTTGTGGGTGTGTGATAATACATATATAAATATACATACATATATATATATATATATATATATATATATTATATATATATATATATATATATATGTGTGTGTGTGTGTGTGTGTGTGTGTGTGTGTGTGTGTGTGGGTGTTGTGTGTTTGGTGTGGTGTTAGTTAGAAGAAAAAAAAGTGTGTGAAAACAACGAGACGGTCTATAATATATATAGATATAGACAAGACGGAGAAAACAGATGAACAAACGAAAGATGTATGGAAAGAAAAGAGAGAAAGAGAATGGTGATACCACAAGAGAATCATTATTATCATCCATTGCTTAAAACTGTATCGTTATCTTTTCATCACTATTGTCTTCATCACCTACAGCATCATTAATAACATTATTGTATCCATCGTTGTAATTATCAATGTCCTTATTATCATCATCATTTCTAATCTTTCTAATCATCATCTATAACATCACTAATATAGCCATTATCATCTCTCGTCATCTATCATTAATCATCACTATCAACATCATCTCATCCTTATCATCATTATCTTCATCTATCATCATTACATAATCATCCTTATCATCTCTATCGATAGTTACATCTTTATCGTCACAATCCCTCTCACCTGCTTTATCATAAGCGGATTGGTAACAGGCAGATAAATGGGTAACCGGCATCTCCATCTGCAAACGGATGTCAGTTGGCAATATTTGGTAAAATGACTGAGTAATCGGGAGTATTTCTCTTCTCAAATATTTGTTATTATATTTGTTCCTCTCTTTTTTATTGCAGGTTTCGAGGGTTTTGTTTACATGGATTATGTAACTTACGACAAATTTTGTATAACAAACAATCTGTGTTGTGTCTGTATGTCGGTGTGTCTGTCCATATATCTATTTGTTTATAGATCTATCCATTATATATGTATATGCATATATATATAATATATATATATAATATATATTATATATATATTATATATATATATATAATTTATGTTTACATTACAGAATGATAAGTTCCCACGGTGTAGGGTAATTTAGTCAGTCTCATTTTAGTTGGTTCCATGATGTGTGTGATGTGCTATGCCTGTAGGTCGAGATGGATTGCTGATATGATAACCACGATGACTCAAACACATGACACATCAAAAAGCACACTATCACAAGCCACACGACATCGAGCATCAACAAACTTAGAAATAAATCCAATAACGAAGAACATATTAATAGAGAATAATAACAATAAACAGAATAACACATAATGAACAAACAATAGAGATCATAAATAATCACAACCGGAACACACAATCAAAAGAAGAAGATTAATAACTAAAAAGAGAAAAACCTATAAACAATAACGAAACCAATAACGTATTACATTATATATATATATATATAATATATATGTATATATAATATAATATATATTATATAATATATATATATATATATATATATATATATATACATATACATTAAGATATAAGCTTATACGCGGAAAACAAGAAAAGGAATAATTTCCTGCGGTCCGGTGGGCCACGTCCGAAGCCCATGCCGGGCGGCTGGCTCGTGCATAGGCCCCTATCCTGCACCTTCCTGTTTTTACAATAGCCTTGCTCTCCGTCTCGCCTCTTTCATACTTTGCTGAGTTAAGGTTCCGCGTCCCAGGGGCTAGGATTTTTTGTGATTTATCTGAAAAGTGACATTTTATGCTTGAACTGGCAATCATGCCAGGCCAAAGCCAAAGCCACATGCGCATCCGAAACATGTTGCAAGGTTTCGTCTTATTGTCATTTTTATTCTTTCGTATCGTATCGGTGGGTTCAGGTTGGAGAAAATGGACACATTTACTAGAACAAGGCGGCATCTTGCTCCAGTATAAGTGAAGTTTTACAGTCTTAAACTTTAACACAATAAACAAAAAACCGGCGCCGGTTAGGGCCAATAAAAGAAACAAGAAAGAAAATTTTAAAAAAAATGGCAAAGAAAAAAGTGGAGAATAGGAAGGGGAGCGAGGAAGTAAAATAAAATAAAAAACAGAATAAACAAATAAAAATCTAGTAAAAATAAAAAAACGAATAAAAAACAAGGAAGAAAGATAAGTATAGAAAAATGAAATAAACAAAAAACAAAAGGAAAGAAAAAAAAAAAACAACACAGAAAATAAAAANAAGCTAGAGGAAGGGGAGTGTGGTTGTGGATGGGGAAGGAGGACGAGAAGGATGAGAAGGGTAGAGGGTAGATTAGGAAAAAGTAGGAATAAGGAGAGAGAGGGAGAACAACAAATAGAGCAAGACAGACTGACTTGACTGACAGAACAGACAGACAGGACAGACTGACTGACTGCAGACCAGAAACAGACACGACAGAGAGAGAGGAGAGAGAGAGAGAGAGAGAGAGAGAGAAAGAAGAAAGAAAGAAAGAAAGAAGAAAGAAAGAGACAGAGAGTATGAAGAAGAGAAAGAAAGAAAGAAAAAAAAGGGAAAGAGAAAGAAGAGAAAGAGAAAAAAAGAAAGAGAGAGCGAGAGAGAGAGGAGAGGAGGGAAGCCGGGTGCTGATGAGTCTGAGGGGAGGCCTGAAATAAAATGTGATTTGGAGATCCATTCCCTTGCTTGAACAGGGTCGAGGTCCACGGGCGCCGCTCGCTTGGAATCTGGAAGGCTGGGGGTTGATTTATCTAGTGCGTGGGGGTGGAGGCGGGGGGGGGCATTGAAAGAAGAAACGGATGGGGAAGAAGGTGAGAAGGAAGACGTAGACGGGTATGGTGAGGAGAAGGAGAAGGGAGGTGGGGGAGAGGGGTTGGAAAGAGAGGGAAACGAGGAAAGATGAGAGAGAGAGGTTGGCGAGGGAGAGGGATGAGGGAGAAGGGAGGGGGATGAAAAGCAAGGAGGGAAAGGGAGAGGGGAGGAAGGGGTAGGGGATTGAAAGAGAAACGAGGAGAAGGGAGGAATAAGGAGAAGAGAGAAACGAGGAAAGGTGGAGATAGGTGGGGAGAGGGAGAAGGAGAAGGAGGGAAAGGGAGATGGAGAGGAGGATGGGGGAAAGGAAGGAGGAGAAAGAAGGAGAAGGAGGGAAAGGCGAAGTGGGGAGGGCGAGGGGAAAGGAAGGGGGAGGAAAAGAAGGAGAAGGGAGGAAAGGGAGATGGGGAGGGGGAGGGGGGAAAGGAAAGGGGGAGAGGAGAAGAGAGAAGGAGGAAAGGGAGATGGGGAGGGTTGAGGGAGGAAGTGAGAATGAAAGGAGGAAGGGAAGGAGGGAGGGAGAAGAAGATGGTTGAGGGGGAAAGAAAGAGAATGGAATGTAAGGGAGAAAGGCGAGAGGTAAAGGGAAAGGAGGAGAGGGAAAGGTTGGAGGCGAGAGGAAAGGAAAAAGGAGTGGGAAGGAAAGGGAAGGAGGCGAAATAGGACAGAGAGCGCGGAGGGAGAGGGAAGGGTTGGAGGGAGGGAGATAGAAATGGAAAGAAAGGGAGGGAGGAGAGGAGGGAGAGTGTGGGAGGGAAAAAGTTAAGGGGAAGAAAGGGAAAGGAAAGAAAGTGAGAAATGGGAAGGAAGGAAGGGAAGGGAAATAGTGGTGAAGGTGGGAGGGAGAAGGAGGGTGAGAGAGAGCGAAAGGAAGAGGGAAAGGTTGGGTGGAGGAGGGGAAAGGGAGAGGAGAATAAAGAGAAGAGGAGAAGAGAAGAAGAGAGAGAAGGAGAGAGAGAGAGAGAGAGAGAGAGAGAGAGAGAGAGAGAA
>NW_020870313.1:160307-167427 GCF_003789085.1 Penaeus vannamei
TTGTGTGCGTTTGTTTGTTTTGTGGTGTTTGTGTTGTGTAGTATTGGTGTGTGTGTGTATGTGTTTGTGTGTGCGTGCTGTTTATTGGTGTGTGTTGTCTGTGATGTTTTTGTGGTGTGTGGTGTCGGTTGTGTATTGACTGTGTGTGTGTGCATGGTGCGCATGAATTATGAAATGCCCTCGCGTATTAAGTTATCCTTCTTACCCGCTTTGCTCTAATGGCCTTTGAATTCTAAGCTTTATTATCTCTCGCAATACCACTGACCTAATTAGGAATACGTAAAAGCATTTCCTCTCCTTGTTTTTCCTCCTCTCTTCTCATCTCCTCCCTCTCCCCCCCTCGCCTCCCTCCCGTCCTCCTCCCTCCTTCCACTTCTCCCTCCCCCTCTCCTCACTCTCCTCCTCCCCCTCTACCTTCCCCCACTTTCCCTCCCTCTCCTCCTCCCCTCCTCTTCCTCTTCTCTCCCCTCCTCCCTCCTCCCTCTCCTCCCACTTTCCCTCCCCCTCCTCCCTTCTCCCCACTTCTCCTCCTCCCCTCCTCCCCTCCCCTCTTCCTCCCTCCCCTCCTAACACAGCGGGCTTAAAACGGATCATTTACACACAACTGGTTTATCTGCATACAAAATAAACAGAGGCCTCCCTGCCCTCCCCCCCTCCCCTCCCCATCCCTCCCCTCCCTCCTTCCCCATCCTCCCCACTTGCCCCTCCCTCCTCCCTCCTCCCCCCATCCTCCCACTTGCCCTCCTCCGTCCTCCCTTCCCCCATCCCACTTGCCCCTCCCTCCCTCCTTCCCTCCCCATCCTCCCCACTTGCCCCTTCCCCACCCTCCCTCTCTCTCCCTTCGTGTTCTAGAAAATGAAGACACTTGCTCGAATCTTCTAGAAGGAGGGAGAGAGCAAAGTGGGAGGGAAGAAGATGCAAAGACAAGAGGCTGAATGGTATCGGTATTTTTCTTCTTCGTTCTTCTATCTCTTTCTTCTTCTTCTTCTTCTTCTCTCTTTTTCTTCTTCTTCTTCTCTTCACTCTTTTCTTCTTCTTCTTCTTCTCTTTTCTTCTTCTTCTCTTCCTCTTCTATCTCTCTTTTCTTCTTCTCTTTCTTCTTCTTCTTCTTCTATCTCCTTTTTCTTCTTCTTCTTCTTCTTCTATCTCTTTTTCTTCTTCTTCTTCTTCATCTCCTTTCTCTTTTTTTTCTCTTTTTTTTCTCCTGTCTGTATTATGTACGTCTTGCTGTGTTAAGTTTGCTTGCTCTAAATTACGTCTGGTTGCCCTGCTGTGTTATGGCTGTGTCTCTAAATTACGTTTGTTTGTCTGTTTGTTTGTGTTAGGAATATTCGTCTCTATTCGTTTGTCAATTATGTTTGTTTGTCTGTTTGTTTGTGTTAGGAAAATTAGGATATTCGTCTCTATTCGTTTGTGTGTTAGGAATATTCGTCTCTATTCGTTTTCATATATGGTTGTTGTCTGTCGTCTCTATTCGTGTCATTAGCTTGTTTGTTTGTGTTATGTGTTATTGTCTGTGTTGTATATACCTGTGTTATCTGTATTTTTCTGGTATATCTGGTTGTGTTATATTTATTATTTTTGTTACATCTTTCTCAGTGTCTGTGTTTCATCTCCCTTTATGTCTGTATTATGTATGTCTGTCAGACTATCTGTGTTATGACTGTACCTTCGTCTGTCTGTGTCATATATGCCTGTTTGTCTGTATTATGTCTGACTCTTTTTTTGGTTCCTGTGCCATGTATGCTTGTTCGTGTTCTCTCTCTCTCTCTCTCTCTCTCTCTCTCTCTCTCTCTTCTCTCTCTCTCTCTCTCTCTCTCTCTTCTCTCTCGTCTCTCTCTCTCTCTCTTCTCTCTCTCTCTCTGTCTGGTCTCCTCTCTCCCCTCTCTCTCTCTCTCTCTCTCTCTCTCGTCTGTCTGGTCTGTCTGGTCTCTCTCTCTCTCTCTCTCTCTCTCTCCTCTCTCTCTCTCTTCTCTCTCTCTCTTCTCTCTCTCTCGTCCTCTGTCTCTCTTTCTCCTTCTCCTCTCTCTCTCTCTCTCTCTCTCTCTCTCTCTCTCTCTCTCTCTCTCTCTCTCTCTCTCTCTCGCATCTCTCTCTCTCTCTCTCTCTCTTTTTCTTTCTTTCTTTCTTTCTTGTCTGTGTTATGTATGCATATCCGCCCTTGCAAATATGCCTGTGCGAATTATGTGTCTTTTGAAATTTGAAAAAAGTGATTTCGTAATATTTAAATAACTACTTGAAATATTGCCAAACAGAATAGACGAAGATGATGAAAGATAGAGGGAGATAAAAAAAGAAGAGAAAGAGAGAGAGAAAGAGTTATAAAATAATAATTGGAACAGCGAAAGGAAGATGGAGAGAATGACACGGATGAGAGAAAAGCAATAATCAAAAATACCCAAAAAAAAAGAGACAGAAAAAAGAGACAAACGAAAGAAAGACAAAAAAAAGAAAGATCAATAAGGAATAAAAACAAGACGTGACAAGAATAATAGAGAAAGAACAAGGAGAAGGAAGACCTTGGGAAAGAATTAGTCCAAAAAAGATAAGAAATGCCTGTGCCCTTTGACCTAAAATGCAGCCACTCTGATACAAGGTCATTTAAGCGTATTATGTAAAACGAGCCTCAGTTTAAGCACAGTTCGGCAGAGGGTGTGGGTGGAGAGAGAAGGAAAGAGGAATAAGAGGAAGGAGAAATAAAAGGAGAGAAGAAGAAGAGAGAAGAGAGAGAGAGAGAAAGGGAGAAGAGAGAGGAAGAGTACGGGGGTGTGGGTGGAGAGAGAAAAGGAAAGAGGAAGGAGAAAATAATGGAGAGAGAGAGAGAAGAAAAAAAGAGAGGAAGAGAGTACGGGGTGTGGGTGGAGAGAGAAGGAAAGAGGAATAAGAGGAAGGAGAAATAAAAAGAGAAGAAGATAATGGAGAGAAAAAGGGAAGAAGAGAGGATGAGAGTACGGGGTGTGGGTAGAGAGAGGAAAGAGGAAAGGAGAAAAAAAAAGGAGAAAGAAGATATGGAGAGAGAGAGAAAAGGAAGAAGAGAGGATGAGAGAACGGGGTGTGGGTGGAGAGAGAAGGAAAGAGGAATAAGAGGAAGGAGAAATAGGAGAGAAGAAGATGGAGAGAGAGAGAAAGGGAAGAAGAAGAGAGGAAGAGAGAACGGGGTGTGGGTGGAGAGAGAAGGAAAGAGGAATAAGAGGAAGGAGAAATAAAAGGAGAGAAGAAGATGGAATGAGAGAGAGAGAAAAGGAAGAAGAGAGGAAGAGAGTACGGGGTGTGGGTGGAGAGAGAGGAAAAGAGGAAGAAGAAAGAAGGAGAAATAAAAGGAGAGAAGGAGATGGAGAGAGAGAGAAAAGGAAGAAGAGAGGAAGAGAGTACGGGGTGTGGGTGGAGAGAGAAGGAAAGAGGAAGGAGAAATAAAAGGAGAGAAGAAGATGGAAGAGAGAGAGAGAGAAGAAAGGAAGAAGAGAGGAAGAGAGTACGGGGTGTGGGTGGAGAGAGAAGGAAAGAGGAAGAAGAGGAAGGAGAAATAAAAGGAGAGAAGAAGGAGATGGAGAGAGAGAGAAAAGGAAGAAGAGAGGAAGAGAGTACGGGGTGTGGTGGAGAGAGAAAAGAGGAAGAAGAAAATAAAAGGAGAGAAGAAGATAATGAGAGAAAAGGGAAAAGAAGAAGAGAGAGAGAGAACGGGTGGGGTGGAGAGAGAAGGAAAGAGGAATAAGAGAAGGAGAATAAAAGGAGAGAAGAAGAAGATGGAGAGAGAGAGAGAGAGAGAGAAAAGGAAGAAGAGAGGAAGAGAGTACGGGGTGTGGGTGGAGAGAGAAGGAAAGAGGAATAAGAGGAATGAGAAATAAAAGGAGAGAAGAAGAAGATGGAGAGAGAGAAAAAAGGAAGAAGAGAGGAAGAGAGTACGGGGTGTGGGTAGAGAGAGGAATAAGAGGAAGGAGAAATAAAAGGAGAGAAGAAGAAGATGGAGAGAGAGAGAAAAGGAAGAAGAGAGTACGGGGTGTGGGTGGAGAGAGAAGGAAAGAGGAATAAGAGGAAGGAGAAATAAAAGGAGAGAAGAAGAAGATGGAGAGAGAGAGAAAAGGAAGAAGAGAGTACGGGGTGTGGGTGGAAGAGAGAAGGAAAGAGGAATAAGAGGAAGGAGAAATAAAAGGAGAAGAAGAAGAAGATGAGAGAGAGAGAGAGAAAAAGGAAGAAGAGAGGAAGAGATACGGGTGTGGGGTAGAGGAGGAATAAGAGGAAGGAGAAATAAAAGGAGAGAAGAAGAAGATAGAGAGAGAGAAAAGGAAGAAGAGAGGAAGAGAATACGGGGTGTGGGTGGAGAGAGAATGAAAGAGGAATAAGAGAAGGAGAAATAAAAGGAGAGAAGAAGAAAGATAGGAGAAAGAGAAAAGGAAAGAAGAGAGGAAGAGAGTACGGGGTGTGGGTAGAGAGAGGAATAAAGAGGAGGAGAAATAAAAGGAAGAGAGAAAGAAGATGGAGAGAGAGAGAAAAAGAAGAAAGAGAGTACGGGTGTGGTGGAGAGAGAGGAAAGAGGAATAAGAGGAAGGAGAAATAAAAAGGAGAGAAGAAGAAGATGGAAGAGAGAGAGAAAAAGGAAGAAGAGAGTACGGGGTGTGGGTGGAGAGAGAAGGAAAGAGGAATAAGAGGAAGGAGAAATAAAAGGAGAGAAGAAGAAGATGGAAGAGAAGAGAAAAGGAAGAAGAGAGTACGGGGTTGGTTGGGGGAGAGAGAAGGAAAGAGGAATAAGAGGAATGAGAAATAAAAAGGAGAAGAGAAGAAAGATGGAGAAGAGAGAAAAAAGGAAGAAGAGAGGAAAGAGAGTACGGGGTGTGGGTAGAGAGAAGGAAAAGAAGGAAGGAGAAATAAAGGAGAGAAGAAGAAGATGGAGAGAGAGAGAAAAGGAAGAAGAGAGTAGGAGAGAGAAGGAAAGAGGAATAAGAGAAGGAGAAATAAAAGGAGAGAAGAAGAAGAATGGAGAGAGAGAGAAAAGAGAAGAGAGAGTACGGGGTGTGGTGGAGAGAAGAAGAGAATAAGAGGAAGGAGAAATAAAAGGAGAGAAGAAGAAGATGGAGAGAGAGAGAAAAGGAAGAAGAGAGTACGGGGTGTGGGGAAAGAGGAATAAGAGGAAGGAGAAAATAGGAGAGAGAAGAAAGATGGAGAGAGAGAGAAAGGAAGAAGAAGAAGAGGAAGAGAGAACGGGGTGTGGGTGGAGAGAGAAGGAAAGAGGCATAAGAGGAAGGAGAAATATAAAGAGAGGAAGATAAAAGAAGATGGAGAGAGAGAGAAAGGGAAGAAGAATAAGAGAGGAAAGAGAACGGGTGTGGGTGGAGAGAGAAGGAAAGAGGCATAAGAGGAAGGAGAAATATAAAGAGAGGAAGATATTGTGGGAAGAAGATGGAGAGAGAGAGAAAGGGAAGAAGAATAAGAGAGGAAGAGAGAACGGGGTGTGGGTGGAGAGAGAAGCAAAGAGGAATAAGAGGAAGGAGAAATAAAGAGAGAGGAAGATATTATGGGAGGATGGAAAGAGAGAAAAGGAAGAGGAGAGGAAGAGAGTACGGGGTGTGGATGGAGAGAGAAGGAGAGATAGAGAAAAGGAAGGAGAAGAGAGAAAGATAGTTTTGGAAGAGGATGGAGAGTGAAAAGGAGAAAGAATGAGAAGAAAGGGAGATAGAAGATGGATAGAGAAAAGGAAGGAGGAGTGTAGAATGGGTGTGGATAGAGAGAGAAGGAAAGAGAGAGAAATGGAAAAGGGAGAAAGATTGCGTGGGAAGAGGATGGAGAGAGAAAAGGAAGAGGAAGGAGGAGAGAGGAAGACAGTACGGGATGTGGATGAGGACACAGCGAAAGAGGGATAAAAGGTAGAAGAAGGATAAGAAGAGAGGAAGATAGAAGAGAATGTAAAGAAGAAAGGAAGAAGGTAAAAAAAAAACTTAGAGGCAACGAAAGAGAGAAAAAGGGAAGGAGAAGGACAGTATGGGAAAGATGGAGAGACAAGAAAGAGAAAAAGAAAAGGAAAGAGAGAAAAAAACAGCCAAGAACGAGATGAAGAGAGAACGAAAGAAAAGGGAAAGAAAGGAGAAGAAGAAGTCAACACAGTACGATAAAGGATATGGATAGAGAAACGACGAAAGAAAGAAAGTGAGATAAACAAAAAAAAAAAGAGAGAGAGAGAGAGAGAGAGAGACAGAGAAACAGCACATTCCGACGACGAATGAGAGAGAAAGTGAAAAAAAAGATGAAATGAGAGAAAAATAACATCCGTTAAGCCTAGAGAAAATATATTGTTTCGGCCTAAATTCTACAGAATATTTCCCGCCTGTAATTGGAAATTAACCTAAAAAAATCATCAAACATGTAAGGGAAATACAAAGTCAAAAGATGATTCATTTGTTGCATCCAAAACGACGTAGTTACCCAATAAATAAATAAATAAAAAAAAACGGAGGAGTGCAATACGGAAGGGAAAAGAAAACGTGTTTTTTTATAATACAACCATCTGACAGGAATCTTCGCTGCCGCTATTGCACAGACAAAAAATCGTGACGTGAATTTGCTGTCTTGTATTCTTTCTCTCTCTCTGTCTGTCTGTCTGTCTGTCTGTCTGTCTGTCTGTCTGTCTCTGTCTCTCTCTCCTCTCTCTCTCTCTCTCTCTCTCTCATCTCTTCTCTCTCTCTCTCTCTCTCTCTCTCTCTCTCTCTCTCGCTCTCTCTCTCTCTCTCTCTCCTCTCTCTCTCTCTCTCGATCTATCTATCTATCTATCTATCTCTTCTCTCTTTCTTTCCTCTCTCTCTCTCTCTTTCTCTTTCTCTTCTCTCTCTTCTCTCTCTCCTTCCTCTCTCTTCTCTCTCTCTCCTCCTCTCGTCTCTCTGCTTCTCTCTCTCGTCTCTCCTTCTCTCTCTTCTCTCTCTCTCGTCTCTCTCCTATTGCCTCCTCTCTCATCATTCGTCTCTCGTCGATCTATATACGTATCTATATCTCTCTCTCTCTTTCCCTTTTCTCTTTTTCCTCTTCTTGTCTCTCCCTCCCTCTCTGCTCGTCTTCTTCGCTCTTATCTTCTCCTTCGACTTTGGCGCCCCCTTTTGCTCTCGTGTCTCTCTCTCCCGTCTCTCTTCTCTCTCTC
>NW_020870313.1:180169-185169 GCF_003789085.1 Penaeus vannamei
CCATTTTGGCGCTTTCATGGCTGAGTTTGAGAGAAATGGCAGAGTTTGAGTAGCTTCATGACCCTGCTTGGCTAATCTGCGCGTTAAGGGAAGCTCTGTGAACTTTGACCGGGGGGGGGGGGGAATGAGGAAGTATTATGTCATGATAGAGAGATGTTTTTATTATTGGTTTTTTTTTTTGTTTTTTTGTTTTTTGTCTTTTTTTCTTATATTGTTTTTCTGTTCTCTCTGTCTTTCTTTATTGTTATTTCTCTTTTCTTTTTATCTCTATTGTCTCTCTCTCTCTCTCTCTCTCTCTCTCTCTCTCTCTCTCTCTCTCTCTCTCTCTCTCTCTCTCTCTCTCTCTCTCTCTCTCTCTCTCTCTTCTCTCTCTCTCTCTCTCTCTCTCTCTCTCTCTCTCTCTCTCTCTCTCTCTCTCTCTCTCTCTCTCTCTCTCTCTCTCTCTCTCTCTCTCTCTCTCTCTCTCTTCTCTCTCTATCTCTCTCTCTCGCTCTCTCTCTCTCTCTCTCTCTCTCTCTCTCTCTCTCTCTCTCTCTCTCTCTCTCTCTCTCTCTCTCTCTCTCTCTCTCTCTCTCTCTCTCTCTCTCCTCTCTCTCTCTCTCTCTCTCTCTCTCTCTCTCTCTTCTCTCTCTTCCATCTCTCTCTCTCTCTCTCTCTCTCTCTCTCTTCTCTCTGTCTCCTTCCTTTCACTCCTCTCCTCTTTTCCTTCTCTCCTACTCCTTCCTTCCTCCTTCCTCCTCCTTCTCCATCTTTCTCCCTCCTCCCCCATTCTCAAAGGTAAGCTGTCGTCTCAGGTTAATGAGAGACGACCGCCGTGCACTCAGAGGAATCAACAGGTACGCAAGCAAGTGGCTTTGTCTTCATTACTTGTGCTTTCCCCCTCCCGGTCACGCCCGTTAATTCATTTTCTTGCGTTTCCTTCTCTTTATTGGTCTGGGTCTGTGTTGTTGTTTTTCGTTTTTTTTTTTGGGGGGGGGGGTGGGAGAGGGTGGGGGAGGAGGAGGCTTATTATTATTGTTTTTTTTTTTTTTGTGTGTGTGGGGTCTTTGTACTTCTTCTTCTTCTTCTTTATTTCTTCTTCTTTATGCTTCTTTCTTTTTCTACTCTTCCTCTTCATCATCATCATCATCTTCCATCAGATTCATTTTCTTCATCTTCATCATCATCATCTTCTTGTTGTTGTTCTTCTTCTTCTGTCTCATTCTTTCATATTTCTCTTTTTTCTACTTTGTACATACTTTTTCATTCTCTCTTATTGAAATTCAAAAAGATTTTTTTTTCGTTTTGATTACGTCCTTCTTTCTCAAGTATGTATTTCTTCTTCTTCTTTTTCTTCTTCTTCTTTACCTAATTATATTTTTTTCCCCTTTAACTATCCCCATATTTTCCTTATGCTTACTCTTTGGTTTGATTTTCATTGTCATATTCTACTACTTCATTATCTTTCCTACTTCTCCATCTCTCTCTCTTCCTCCTTCTCCATCTTTTCTTCCGCTTTGTCCTCCCATTCCAGTTCCTTTTCTTCTCCCCTCTCTTCCTCCTCCTCTTCTTTTCCTTCTTCTTCTACTTCTTGTTCTTTCTGTTCTTCTTCTTCTTCTTCTTCTTCCTCCCCCTTCTCCTCTTCCTCCTCCTCTTCCCCCTCCTCCTCCTACCACTCCTCATCCTACCCTTCCTCATCATACTCATCCTCCTCCTCCTCCCCCTCCTCCTCCCCTCCTCTTCTTCTTCTTCTTCCTCCGCTTACCCCTCCTCCTCCTCTTCTTCTTCTTCCGCTTACCCCTCCTCCTCCTTCTCCTCCTATCTCTCTTCTTCTATCCCTTCCTACTCTTACTATTCTACTGCCTCTAATTCTTCTCATTCCTTTCCTCTTACTCCTTTCTCTTCCTCCTTATCCTCTGTCCTTTTCACCTCTTCTCCTCCATATGAATGTTCGTTTATCAAACATCTTTACAAGGGTTCGTGTAAGTGTTCGCGGATTCATCTGGATTTACGACCAATGCAGAGCTCGAACACTTTCTTCCATCCCCTAATATAGGCGTCATTTACCAGATCATTTTGCCAGATTATCACCCCAGATTATACGACTAATAAATCTGGATTTGTATTGCTTGTGACTCGATGTGAGGTGTTTTGCTGTGTTTCTCGGATGCCGGTGCGTTATTTTCGTTTATTTTTGGGTGTTTGTTTGTTTTTTTGTTGATTGTGTTTGTGTTTGTGTTCTTTTTTGGTGATGGTTTGTTTTGATTTTTTTGTTTGATCTTCATTTCGTTTGTTTTTTTGGTTATTTTGTTTCGATATCTATTATCCTATTATCCTTCTCAAACATCTGCATATGGTAGCACAGTCACACTATTTTTATTTTTATTTTATTTTTCTGTATATTGTTTCCCTCCCTATTTTCCTCCTATCCTTCTCGAACACCTGGTAACCCAGTCACACCTGTTGGTTTATCCCCCCTCCCTCCCTCCCTCCCTCCTCCCTATCTCCTCTCTGCTCCCTCCACTGTCCTCTCCATGAATCTATTCCCAAACCAACGAAAGAAGGAAAAAACGGAAGGAGGGAGAGAGAGAGAGAGAGAGAGAGAGAGAGAGAGAGAGAGAGAGGGAGAGAGAAAGAGAGAGAGAAAAAGGGGAGGGGAGAGAGGGAGAGAGAGGGAGGGAGGGAGAGGGAGAGTAGGGTCTCCCGTCTACTACCTTCGAGGTCAAGATAGTGAAATGCGGTGTAAAGGTCCGTAGAGTTTTGAGGGTGCGGCCGTGTGGGATCGATGCTGGCGGTGGCAGCGGCAGACACTCTCGCCCCTCTCCCCCCCCCCCCCTCTCTCTCTCTCCCCCTTCTCCTCCTGATCTCTATCCTCTTCCTCTTCTCTCATTTCTCTCTCTTTTCTTCCTCTTTATCTCCATTTATCATACTTTCTACTTCTGATCTTTCTCCTTTCTTATGTCCAATTTCTCTTTCTGTTATTTCTCTTTCTGTTCTCTCTTTGTCACTTTCCTAAATTCATCCATATTTTCTTAATTTTCTCTTATCGTATTTATCATATCTTTTTTATCTATTCATTCTTTTCGAGAGCAACTTTTCTAAGGGAAGAAAATAATGCTTGATGGAGAAAAAACCTATATTCCATATTGTTTAATTACTGCAAATTGTTATTAGGGAATATCAAAATGACCCACTTTTATAGAGCGAACTTATATTAGATTATTTACCTTTTCGTGATGGCAAAAACAAATATTATTATTCCTATTAAGACTAATGTCATTGGTGTTATTAATGATGCTATTTTTATTACTATTTTTATCGTTATGATCATCTTTTGTCATTAATGTATTTATTATGATTATTATTATTATCATTGATATTTTTGTTATTATTGTTTTTGTTATTATTATTCTTGTTATTAAAATAACTATCATCATATTATGATCATCATTATCATTTATTTATTGCTATTGTTGTAATTCAACTATTCATCATTGTTACTGATATTTATTTACATCATTACGATTTCTATTATATACATGTTTTATTATATCAATGTATTTATCAAAATTATTTTTTTTTTATCATTGTATCATCATCATATTTGTAATGACAAAGATGATGATTATTATCAAATTTTATGATTAATGTTGTTCTTGTTATTGTTATTGTCATTGAAATTATTATTATTATCATTATTTTTATTATTATTATTATTATTATTATTATTATTATTATTATTATTATTATTATTATTATTTTTATTGTTATCATTATTATTGGCATTATCATTATCATTCTTGTTATCATTTTTATTGTTATTATGATTATTATTACTGCTATTATTGCTATCATTATCATTATCATTACCTTTTATTACTATAATGATTATTTCTATTTTTATCATTATTATCATTATTATTACTACTGCTATTACTCCTACTACTGATATTATTATATCATTATTCGTGTTATCCTTATTGTTATTGTTGTTGTTTTTGTTATTATTATTATTTTCATAACCATTTTGAATGCCACTATCTTGATTTCTTCATCATTATTGTTGCTATTATCATTATCATTATCATTTTTTAAATTATTATTATTAAATTTATTATTATTATTATTATTATTACTGTTGTTGTTGTTGTTGCTGCTGTTGTGCTGTTGTTTTTTTTCATTATTATTGGTATTATTATTATCATTATTATCATTTTGTTTTTGTTCATTATCATTACTATCATTATTATATTTAGTTATAGTAGTAGTAGTAGTATTAAGTCATATTTATCATTACTGTTATTGTCATTATTATTGTTATTATTATCATTATGTGGATGGTAATGGTGATGATGATGACTTTTATTGTTTTTTATTACCATTATATATTTATTATTTATTATTGTTATCATTATTAGTATCATCTTTATTATCATTATCATTATCATTCTTAAATATTATATTATCATTATTATTCATTATTACTGTTATTGTTATTATTATTATTTTTATCATTATTATCATTATTATTATTATTATTATTATTATCATTATTATCATTATTATTATTATCATTATCATTATTCTATATTATTCATTATCATTATTATTATCATATTATTAATATTATTATCGTTATTATTAATATTATTATTATTATTATCATCATTATTATTATTATTGTTATTATTATTATTATTATCATCATCATTACTATTACTAGTTGTAGAAGTAGTAATAATAGTAGTATCAGTATTATTCATATTATCATAGTATCATTATTTTCACTTTTTTGTCATTGCAGTTACACTTTTTGATAATCTTGTTAATATTATTGTCACTACCATAGTTAGCCGTAGTTGTACCAATAGTAGTGCAGTATTATTAGTAGTTTTATTATCATCGCTATAGTTAATGTTATTGATGTTACTATCGTTCTTTTTGTTACTGTTTGTATTATTTTTGTTATCACTAATGACAATAGTAATATTATTATTATCTTTACTATTACAGTTATTTAT
>NW_020870313.1:197669-200169 GCF_003789085.1 Penaeus vannamei
ATTATATATAGTATATTATACTATATATAATATACTTTTTATAACATATATATATGTGTTTGTGTGACCTGTACATATATCAACTACTTATCGATGTAGCTCTCGTTTATTTCTATATTATAATATAAACTTGTCCGGTGAATGAGAGAAAAACTGCAAGAGCCCCACATCATTCCTAAAATTGTTGGGAGACGAGAGCCTAAAAATGGCATCCGAACTACAAGCATTTTCACCCCGAATAGGCTAACATTTCAATTAGTTTCCTATCTGTAACATATGCAGAAACTTTTTAGCGCTCTCGCGCCAACAGGTTTGAATAGTAAACTCGTCGTCTGTCTGAAAAAGTAAAAAAAAAAAAAAAAAAACAAAAAAAAAATACAGAGATTTCACATATTTACACTTACATTACATACTCATTTTGCATATACATACATACTTAAAAATATTTTATTTATTTTTTTTTTTATTTTTTATTTTTTATTTTTTATAATAAATTATAATTTATAGTCTTACTATTATATATATATATACATATAATTTACTCACAACACACACCACACACACACACACACACACACACATATATATGTATATATATATACTTATAATATAAATATATAATATAGTTATATATATATACGCATATATATACCAGCTTATATATATAAATATATTATATATATATATGTATGTATGTATGTACCTATATATAATGTGCTGGTTGCACCCTAGCTTGTGTGGTTTGGTGTTGCGTGTTGTGTGTGTGTGTATGTTGTACTCTTGTGTGCTGTGTTGTGTGTGTATGTTGTGATAGCTATATATATATATGTTATATATATATATATTATATATATATGTGTGTGTGTATTAGTGTGTGTTGTGTGTGTTGTGTGTGTGTTCTTGTTGGTGGCTTTAGCATGTGCTGTTGTAATGTAGTATGTTGTGTGCTGTCTGTGTGTGTTGCGTCTGGTCCTTCTCTATCGTGTGTGTGTATGTGTGTATGTGGCGTGTTTGCGTGTATGTATATGTCATGTATTATGTTATGTATGTTATATATATATATGTATATAATATATATAATATAAACATACTTATATATATATATTAATATATTGTGAGTATGGTTGTGCGCTGCTAAGTGTTTTTGTTAGATGTTGCTCGTGTTACCGCCTCTGGTGTGCTCGCTCGGTGTGTGCTTTAATCGATTGTGTGTAGGTGGTGGCTGTGTGGTTTAGTGTATACATTAGGTGTTTGTGTGGACTATCGTTGTGGTGTGGTTATTATAATTTGCTATACATTACCTTCTTTTTTTCGCCTATTAAAACTCATTTCATTATCTCTCTCATGTGGTTTCTGCTCTTGCTTTCATTGTTATTGTTGTTTTTGTTATTTTAATATATATTATAGGTGATTTTATATAGCTGCTATCTACGTTATTAATTTTACTTTAATCTTTATTATGGATCTATATATATAATAATCATTATATTATTGTACTAGTATTATTTATTATTATATTATTAACTCAGAAGCAATACTCTCTCTCAATATAATTATGCAGGTCTCTAACTTTGTGTATGAAATGGTGTGAAGTACATTTTTGTTTTTGATTTAATAGCCTTGATTTATGTAATTCTAATATTAATTTATTTAAAGTGATAATCTATATATTTACTATAACAGTATTTAACATAATAAGAACTAATTAAATAATCTACTCTTAATATTATTATTATCGACTCATTATTTATCTAATATAATATATAATAATAATAGTTGTATAATCTCACATTTTAGTTTTCGTTATAGTCTAATAATTAATAATAGATGAGTATATGTCACATGATTATGTTATACATGGATGTTTTGGATCCGTAAATCTTCAATGATAATTTGGGTCTCAAAATTGTTAAATCATAGGATATAGTAGAATGAATGAGCAAGGCATAATGCTCATAAATCGATTGGACGTTGATACTACTATTTGCGATAATCACATACTCATTCTCAGTTTAATCAGCTTTATATAAGTTGTGTATACTGCATAATAGTCAATTTATGATCTAATCGTTCAATTAATAATGATCTCTCGGTGTAACTCTGTTATAACACTAACCAATTAGTGATAACAATTAGTACAAGAATATAAAGATACTGATAATGGAAGACTTCAATTAAGTTATAAACTTACACAATGAAAAAATCTGACATAATAAAAAAATTAATACAAATAAATCAATAACAAGAACAGTAATGAAAAAAAAATATGTAATCTCAATTTTATCAATTTTAAGTAGAAATCTGATAAAATAACGACATTGAGTGACAATAAAACAATCTCCTTCACTGCGATGATTAAGCGTGTGAATGTGTCTGGATTTGAAACTCCATCGAAAAGTGCCTGGTTACTTTTTTGCTTTCCATCTGCATATTATCTCGCTAGATGTTATCCCTCTTTTATTATGCAGCATTGCTTTATTTGTGTTATTTTTCGTCTACT
>NW_020870313.1:205169-227669 GCF_003789085.1 Penaeus vannamei
TTGGCACGCAAGGCGACTTCAATATGCACCTGTGATTTCACCTTGATTACTCTTTCTCTGAACCGGAAGTGAATGACGCCGCCCGTCGACCTTACAAAGAACCGTATGGAGGCGTGGCTTTCATTTTGCTTTAATCTGCAAAGGATTGCCAATATTCCTAAAAGGCTGAGGAGTGAAAAAGGTGAAGTGGCTGCTTTGGAGCTGAAGATGATAATGGAGAAGATGACGAAGGTGATGAGGAAGAGGATGCCTATGACGTGATAAAATTATGATATAGAGAATGAATGTAGCATCCGATGCTTTAATGTAATATAATGAAAAAAATCTGTAGTCTAAAAAAAAGTATAATAAAAAATACAGAATGGTGTATGGTATAAGTACGTAATTTTTAGACATTCTGAATAGGTAACAAATTCAAAGCAAGCTTTTTATTCCCTTATTCTTGATTTCATAACAAGTACCAAGGAGACACTTAGTTTGACGCTGAAAAGCAACATTGTAAACTAATCACACAGTCAAGTATCACGGTTGGAACGCGCAGCTATTCTTGAAATAAAAGAAATACTATCATTCAAACTTATTCAATAAGTAAAGAAAGACAGAAAGTAGGTAAGGAAAGGAAAGATATAAACAAATAAACATGCCAAAGAAGACAAATGACCTAAAAAAAAAAAAAAAAAAAAAAAAAAAAAAAAAAAAAAAAAAAAATATATATATATATATATATATATATATATATAATATATATATATATATATTTAATGTATATATATTATATAAATATGTGTGGTGGTGGTGTGTGTTGGGTGTGTTGTGTGGTGTGTGGTGTGTAGTGTGTGTATGTGGGTGTGGTGGGTGTGTGGTGTGTGGGGTTGTGTGTGTGGGTGGTGTGGTGTGTGTGTGGGGTGTTGGTGTATAAAAGTAAAAAATAGTCCTTTGGATCTGATGCAAAAAATGCCAAGCTAGAGAGGGTCCAGCCAGCGGAGAGCCATATGGAGGCAAATCATATACAAGTTTGTGGGAGGGTAGCAGAAAGGCGGAACTATGGTCAGAGGTGAAAGTTGTTGAGATCAAATGATTTGGTGTGAAACTTGGACGATTTGAAATGGGTGAGGGGCAAAGGGCCTAATCAGGATGGACAGGAAGAAGGAATAAGGTAAGAATAGCAGTGATGGTGGTTTGCGGCACGCGAAGTTGCTTCTATATATTTGTAGAGTTACAAATGCATGTATGTTGTGATATCACATTGGTGCGGATTAAATAAACATACACGCATACACAGCGTATAATATATATATATATATATATATATATTAATATATAATATATAATATATATAGATGTATAGACATATATAACTATCATATATAGTATGCATTATATACACACACACAGACACACTATAATACATATAATATATAATAGATATATAATATAAATATATATAGATGATATATATAGATATATATATATATAATATATATATATATATATGTATATATATGATATGTTATATATATATGATATATGCATATATATATAATACATATATATGCATAACATACATATATGAACATATATATAGTAATATATATATATATATAATATATAATATATATAATATATAGTATGTATGATTATATATATACATATATATATAATATAAGATAAAATATATAATATATAATATATATGAATATATATACAGATACATATTAGGTGTATTAAATATTATAAGCAATCGTATATAAGAAAGTATATAAACATACATACATATATATATATATAATATGATATATATATATTTATATAATATATTTATATATATATATAATATATTTTGAGTGTGTGTGGTGTATGTGTAACCCAGCTATATCTATATCTAATTAACGATATGATTACATATATAATAATTAATATATATATATATATATATATATATATATAAGATATATTATATATATATATAATATAATATATAATTATTATAGATAATATATATATAAGATATAATAATATAATATATAATCTTACATGGGTGTCACATACATATATTCACCCATACATATGCATATGCATATACGCCTAACATTGCTTCTTTGTTCATTCCTTCTTCTTCCTCACCAGACATTAGAATGGTTTCTATCTCTCCAAAGAGCTATGCATTTTGTAACGCTTCCTGTTCATCACCGGTCGTCACATGCTAACAACGACGGGCGCGATACTAGGATGAGATCGGCAGACTCCCGGCGGGGAGGCCAAAGGGCAACACCGCCCCCGAGAGCGCCGCACTCCAGGTGTAGTAGGAATCATGTCCAACTGACATTCTTGATTGCATCTACACCTCCTACTCCAGTAGCTGCTCCGCCACTACCAATTCTCTAACATATCTGATTGTCTTACCAACATCTTAATCCCTCCCAATGTGTGTGCTGTGTATTTGTGTACTCTGTGTGTGTGTGTGTGTGTGTGGTGTGTGGTGTGTGTTGTTGTGTATATATATAATATATATATATATATATATATATATATATATTATATATATATATATATATATATATATATATATATATATATATATATATATATATATATATATATATATATATATATATATATATATATATATATATATATGTATATATATATATATATATATATATATATATATATATATATATATATATATATAATATATTATATATATTATTAGTGTTATTAGTGTTAATATCATTATTATTATTATCATTATTTTTAGGTTTATAACCGTTGGTATCATCAACATTTTCTTGCTATTTTTATCATCATTTTCATTACCATTATTTTATCATTCCTGTTACTTTCACTTTCCATTACCATAATTGTCATTATCTTTATCATCTTCCTTTACATCATTACCGTTATTACTATTACTATTATATTCTTATCAGTCCTTGTTATAAATTCAGCATTTATTGTCATTATAATGATCAATATTGAATAATTTTCATGTTAATTCATTGCTCCCTGAATATTTTTCTCTGTTTTGTCTATTTATAGGTAACAACAGTCTTGCCGTTATAAGCAATCAAAAGTTGCGAATTAAAAAAAAAATCCATTTTGTTCATCAGAAAGCATGGACAATTATGTGATTGAATTCACCGAACAATAAAAATAAACACGATTTTTTTTTAAGAATGAAGATTGGCAGGTCTAGACAACAGTAACTATCATCTTTATATAAACAGAAGGCGTGACTAAAAATATTACCTGCAACAGAAGGAACAAAGAGAAGCCAAGTGAAGTGCTGAATATGAGGCAAAATAACACAGATAATAAAAAATAAAATAAAATGAAACAAAATAGATAGACAAATAAACAAACATTGTCATGGTAACCGAGCAAGTGTGGAGCGGTGAGGCAAAAAGGGAGACGAGTGAATCTTGATCTCTCTCGGCCGTGAGGAGATGCGCGAAGTGAGGGAAATGCGTAAGTAAGCTCGACGTCGATCTGAAGAGAGCTTTTGAGGGAGCTGCTGTTTCCGCCTGGTGTTTGCCGAGTAGAGTGTCAGAGAGACATACAAATATTAAGTTAGAAAACGAAAGCACCGTAATTAAAGAAGCTGGGGAAATAGGTCGTCTGTTTGCATACCGGAATTGTGCTGGAACAAACTCCGGAACTCGCCGGGTGAACGCGAATGAACAAATCAGACTGAACAACACGTCCAGTTCACCTTTCCTCACTCCTCACACCTCAGCCTCGCTAAATCCACCTGCATTTCGCTTTTAGGAATATTGGCAATCCTTTGCAGATTAAAGCAAAATGAAAACCACGCCTCCATACGGTTCTTTGTAAGGTCGACGGGCGGCGCCATTCACTTCCGGTTCAGAGAAAGAGTAATCAAGGTGAAATCACAGGTGCATATTGAAGTCACCTCGCGTGCCAAGAGTCCGTTCGAGAGAGGACGACGGCGGGTGAGAGCGGGAGGCCGACCGCAGGCCGCGCCCGAGTCCTTCGGTGCTGCTGAGAGAGGGTCGAGGAGTCCGATCGACTGCAGGAGGAAAGAGAGAGGCCGCTTGGCAAGGCCCGTTTCTTCCCGCTTTCTCTTCCTCTCTCTCCTCTCTCTCTCTCTCTCTCTCTCTCTCTCTCTCTCTCTCTCTCTCTCTCTCTCTCTCTCTCTCTCTCTCTCTCTCTCTCTCTCTCTCTCTCTCTTCTCTTTCTTCTTTCTCTCTCTCTCTTTCTCTCTCTCTCTCTTTCTCTCTCTCTCTTTCTCTCTCTCCTCTCTCTCTCTTCTCATTCTCTCTCCCTCCTCTCTCTCTCTCTCCTCTCCCTCTCCCTCTCCCTCTCCCTCTCCCTCTCCCTCTCCCTCTCCCCTCCCTCTCCCTCCTCCCTCTCCCTCTCCCTCTCCCTCTCCCTCTCCCTCTCCCTCTCTCTCTTCCTCACTCACCCACTCACTGTAAGCTAATGACTGAATGATAACAGAAACTGAGCAAGAGCGCTATAAAAAGCCCAGTATCACATCACTTTCGATTATGTAAAATGATAAATGCAATAAAACCACAAATAAACATTTATTAATGAAAATTCAAAAAGCGAGTCACGACCAGACACGAAACATTGTTCAAATTAAAAGAAAAAAAAATGTTGAACATGACTAACAAACCCTCAAAACTCCTGCTAATTAACATGTTGAAAAAAAAAAATCGTAGGTTATATCATTTACGTAATTCTTTCTGGTGCCCTGTCTTCTGTCTCAAGTCTTTCTGTNAAAGGAAACGGAGAGGGTGGAAAGAGAAGAAACGGCGAGAAAGAGCGAGGGAGAGAGAGAAAGAGGGTCGATGCTGGAGGCGAAGGTGGAAAGGAAGTGTGAAGGAATGAGAAGGGGAAGAGGAGAAGGAGAGAGAGGAAATAGATAGGAGGAAGAGAGAAGAGAAGAGAGAGAAGAGACAGAAAAGAGAGAGAGAGAGAAAGAGAGACAGACAGACAGAGACAGACAGACAGACAGAAAGAAGACAGATAGAGACAGACAGCGACATATTTTCGACGCTGCTTTGCATGGAGGGGGGGGGGGGGGAACAGACCCGAAGGAGGTAGTTGAGGGAGAAAAGAGAAACAGGAAAGAGGAAGACAAGGGAAGGGAAAAGAGAGCAGAGAGATAGAGAAAATACAAAAGGAGAAAGTGAAAAGACGAAGGAAGGAACTAGGAACGTAGGGCAGTAAAAAAATATATGAGAAAGGTGGAGGTGACATAAGGAAGGGGGAGGGGGAGGGGGTGGGTGGGGTGAAGGGGAAGGGGGGGGTGAAGGGAGAAGGGGGAGAGCGGAGCCGAACCCGAGGCTGTAAAAGGAGACGAAATTTTCACACCACTACGTACTTGCAGCTGCGTCGAGGGGGGGGGAGGAGGAGAGGAGGAGAGGAGGAAGGAGGAAGGAGGAGGAGGAGGGGAGGAGGAGGACAGGAACAGGAGGGGCGGGAGGGAGGAGGAGGAGGAAGAGGCGGAAGATGAAGTGAAGAGCGGGAAGGGTTAAAGGCGGTCACAAATGATAATAAATAATACTTTCTGAGAAGAGAAAGAGAAAGACAGAGAAACGGAATATGCTGATAGGAAGAAAAGCGAGAGTCACGCCCGCAAAACGGTGCTTTGATGGGCGTGCGGAGACGAGAGTGTACATAGGTGTAAAAATGAATGGGTGTAAACAGGGAAGTGCTGTGGCGGAGAGATATGGCTCATATACAGAGGTAGGGAAGGAGGAAGGAGGGAAGGAGGGAAGGGGGGATAGGAGATAGTAAGAGGAGGGAGAAGAAGTGGGAAGGAAAGATGGGAAGGAGGGTTGGGTAGAGAGAGAGAGAGAAGAGAGAGAGAGAGAGAGAGAGAGAGAGAGAGAGAGAGAGAAGAGAGAGAGAGAGAGAGAGAGAGAGAGAGAGAGAGAGAGAGAGAGAGAGAGAGAAGAGAGAGAGAGAGAGAGAGAGAGAGAGAGAGAGAGAGAGAGTGAGCGGAAAAAGAGACAGAGAAAGTGGGATAAGTGGGATACAATAAACATAACAAGATTTATTGTTTGTGATAATAAGATAATCATCTGAGTAAACCACGAGCAGACTTTCACAACACTGAATATCATTAACTAATTAAGCTCAAGTAAAAAAAAAAAAAAAAAAAAAAAAAAAAAAAAAAAACGCAAAGTCACGTCACTCTTAATTACACTTCCTATAATTGATATTTGTCATTATGTGTTTACGAAGAACAAAATGTGGTAATTTAGCGAAATCTATTTTTTTCTAGCTAGTTGCTGATGTTATCATTATAAACATTATCATTATTGTCTTTATCATTATTATTGTTCTTGATATCATTATTTTTGTTATTGTCATCATCATTATCATTTGTTACCATTATCATTGTTTGCAGGACAACTCAAAAAGTTAATAAAAGATTTATATCCAGAATCAAATAATTTATTTAGCCAAATACAATACATCAACAAAAAATACAACATATTTCAATAGTGGTATGGCTGAGCCCTCCAGGAGTGAGGCTCCCTTAGGAAGGCCCCTTGAACTTTTAACCATTGAAGACAAGAAAGAGAAATCAGGACATAATGTAAGGAAATAAGTAAACTAATAATACATTTACTGACTGACATATGAGTGATTTATTTATCTATTTATTACTATTTAGTAATTGAAAACAAGAAAGAGAAATCAGGACATAATGTAAGGAAATAAGTAAACTAATAATACATTTACTGACTGACATATGAGTGATTTATTTATCTATTTATTACTATTTAGTAATTGAAAACAAGAAAGAGAAATCAGGACATAATGTAAGGAAATAAGTAAACTAATAATACATTTACTGACTGACATATGAATTATTGCATAATCCCAATTACCCCAATTTCCTTGAATCCGCTATGGAGGTTGTGTGTACGGACGTTAGATGTGTACGTTAAAAAAGGGGGATTTTAATGTAAATCTTTAAGTGTGAATTTTATATTGCATCAGTGACAATATTGCCTTGGCGGAGGTATGCGTCTCTGAGTGTTTTAGTTATTATATTATTATTGTTATCATTATTTTCGTATTATTTTGTTATCATCATTATTATTTTTGTTATCATCATTATTATCATCATATTATATCATTATTATCATTGCTATTGTTATTTTTATGACCATTGATATTGCTAGCATTAGCATTGTTATTATCATCATCAATATTACTTATACTTTTAACATTCCCTGTGAACGCGTGTTGATATAAACGCCACAAAAAAAAAAAAAAAAAAAAATCATGATAAGAACAATAGAAAAAAATCATGATAAGAACAATAGAAAAAATCATGATAAGAACAATAGCCAGACATTTTAGAAAGTACATAAAGATTGACACAAAAACGAATTCAAAATGAGAATAGATTCACCGGATTTACATGCGCACAGACACGCAATCACACGACACCCTTGAATGATTGCGCTTTCACGGGGGGGGGGGGGGGCATAAAAACGCACTCTGGCGGCGGTAAACAGTCAGACACGCTGTTAAAAAAAAAAAAAGTAAAAAAAAAAAAAAAAAAAAAAAAAAAAAAAAAAAAAAAAAAAAAAAAAAAAAAGTAAAAAAAAAAAAAAAAAGTAAAAAAAAAAAAAAAAAAAAAAGAAAAAAAAAAATATGCTATTGTACTGAATTAAACTCGCTGTACTTGCTAACACGCGCATATGCATATACATACTAACGTACATGCATACATACACACAAGGATATGATTATGAATAACTAGCTGAATAAATGAATGAATAAGTAGACACACGGGTGTGAATGTACACTTTCATGCATTTAAATACACTTTGAACTTTCCCTCATGCTAAGCCGCACCTCCCCCCCCCCCCCCCATGCAAACACACACACACACACACACACAAATTCAAACACGCTCATAAATTCACATACACATGCACGTTCACCCCCCCCACACTCGCCCCCCCCCCCCCCCATACACACATGCACGTCACCCCCATCATCACCCCCCCCCCCATACACACATGCACGTTCACCCCCCCTTCCCCCCCCTCCCCCCATACACACATGCACGTTCACCCCCCCCCTTCCACACATGCACGTTCACCCCCCTCCCTTCCCCCCCATTCTCCCCCACCCCCCACACCTCAAACTGATCGTAGCTTCCACAACCAGGTACTTGACTCGCGAACGGCGGCGGGAATAGATGAAATAGGTAATATAAAACCTAAATTGCTTATATCACTTGCGAAACGAGCGGTTCTGTGAGACCAGCGCTGACGTAATTGGTGTTGGTCAACCCCCTTTATGGTAATGAGGAGAAACCCATTAAAATTCTGCATTGTAAAGTCCCTCCGCCATCCATTTTTTTTTTTTTTTTTTTTTTTTTTTTTTTTTTTTTTTTTTTTTTGTCACGGTGTCAGCGGCGTTCGTGGGCTGAAATGCAGGTATGTGTGTTCGCAACGGTGACAAGAGAGCTGCTTTATTGCAAACTCATCCCGTGTGCACTGAGGGCGGATGTATGACCGTGTGACCGACTGTCTGAGCCTATTGGGGTCTATTTCTCTCTCTTTTCTCTCTTTTTTCTCTCTCTCTCGCTCTCTCTCTCTCGCTTCTCTCTCTTCTTCTCCTCTCTTCTCTCTCTCTCTCTCTCTCTCCTCTCTCTCTCTCTCTCTCTCTCTCTCTCCTCTCTCTCTCTCTCTCTCTCTCTCTCTCTCTCTCTCTCTCTCTCTCTCTCTCTCTCTCTCTCTCTCTCTCTCTCTCCCTCTCTCTCTCTCTCTCTCTCTCTCTCTCTCTCTCTCTCTCCTCTCTCTCTCTCTCTCTCTCTCTCCTCCCCTCCCCAACCCTCGTTCTCTCCCTTCCTCTCTCTCCCTCCCTCCCCCCCCCCCCCGCATCAACAAAGGCCCAAGAAACACAAACCAAACACGGCCATAAACCGCCCACACACAACAGAGACCCATCTGGGCGTGAGAGGCTGTGTTTTCATATATTAATAATGTTATTGCTATAATGACGGCGGCTGTAGTTTGTTAATGGTAATTTTATGAGCGTTAGAAGTGATTATGAAGTGAAAGAGAGAAAGGAGAGAGAGAAGCAGCGGGGAAAAGGAGGGAGGATGAGAGGAAGTAGTGACAGAGAGAGAGACCAAGGAGGGAGAAAGAAAGAGAGATTGTGTGTGTGTGTTATATTATATATATATATATATATATATATATATATATATATATATATATATATATATATATATATATATATATATATATATTTATATATATATACATTCACCATGAACATAATTCACTCTGCAGTGTGACATGTCAACATCAAAATGCGAAATGGGGAAGTAACAGCATTTTCTCGACGACGTAATGTAATTCCACACTCGGGTCTGCCTTTATTTTCATTACTATTTTTTTTTCAAGGAGAGAGGGTGAGTATATAATGATATATTTGTACGCATGTATTTCCTACGTTTCTTGTTTGTACATTTGTTTATTAATTGAAGAGAGAAGGGATGAGGAAGGGGACGGTCATGCATTCATGTTATGCATTTTCTGTTTTTGGTTTTTATCATGATATTTGTCATCATTATTCAAAACATTTTAGAGTGCCAAGTAGATTATTTGTTTTTATCATTTCAACTTTTTTAGCTTTGCAGTAAATCTCTAGATATTACAAAGACACGGAGAAAAGCCAACGTAATCATAGATTTAAAACAAAGTGTAATTTACTGCAAGATTTAAAAATAATAATAATAATAATAATAATAATAATAAAAACAATCAAAGATATACAACACAAACTCAGCTCAAAATTAGAAATATTTTCTGATTTCCTTTTTTTTACATCTTTACTGATTTTTTCTTCATATGTTTATTTTCTTATTTTCTTCAAATTTATGTTTATTCTCATTATTTCTCTTTCTTTGATTTTCATTCGATGGAATAAAATCATATTTCTTATCTAATGATATAATTTAATTAAAATATACATTCATATGAAAGTAAAGAAAATTACTGATTATTGGCATCGAAGAAATGCATAAAGTAATTACTGAAATGATGAATCAAACGTGAATATAAAGCACAAAAGAAGATAAGAAAAACAATAAACCTGCATAGAGAACAATAATAACAATTAGAGACCCAAACATAAAACACAGAAAATAAACACCAAAGATACTAGAAATACTAGAATAAAACAAAGAAAATAAAGTACAAAATGCTTAAAATAATATTATGATAACTGTTCGCATGTGAATGACACTGTATCAAAAAACCATTTGCATAAAGACATGATTAAACACCCAGTAAAAAAATGATTTGAAAATGTAGAACACAGTGGCCAAGGCAATATATCGAAGCAAGGAATATAAGACAAAATTATTCAAGGTAGATCATTAAATACGAATTCTGGAATAAATTAAGATTAGCGAAGAGAACTGCATATAAACTAGATAGAAAATATATGCAGGACTTACAAAAGGGAGAGAGAAAAGAGGAGTAAATGTGCTTTGTTCTTTTCTATTTTCAGTTTCTCTTCTTGTCTCTCTTCTTTCTCTCCTTCCGCCTCCCCACTTCCCTCTTTCACGCCTTCTCACTTCTTCTTCTGAATCTTTTTCCACCGACTCCTCCACTTATTGTTCTTCTTCTTATTGTTATTATTATCATTATTGTTAATATTATTGTTATTATTGTTATTATCATTACTATTATTATTATTAGTAGTAGTAGTAGTAGTAGTAGTATCATCATTATCATCATCATTAGTATTACTATTATTATTATTGTTATTATAATAATAATTATTATTATCATTATTATCAATCTTATTGTTCCTCTTCTTCCTCCTCTTATTCCTCTTCTTATTCTTCTTATTCCTCTTCTTCTTCTTCTTCTTCTTCTTCTTCTTCTTCTTCTTCTTCTTCTTCTTCTTCTTCTTCTTCTTCTTCTTCTTTCTTCATTCTTCTTCTCCTGTGTAGTGCAGCGGCTAGCGTGTTGTGGTCTTGCAATCTTGCTGACCCGCGTTCGATCCCGCGCGCTGCCAGGGATGGTCACCCCGGCCATTCCTTGCACACAGAGAGGGGGGGGGGGATTTGGAAGCAAAAAAAAACAGACAGCATCTCACTGCTAAGAATATCCATTGTAGCAAATGGAATTAACACTAAATCTTAATCTTTCAACTTAATCTTCTTCTTCTTCGTGTTCTTCCCCTTCTTGCTCTCCTATCTTTTCTTTATTCTCCTTTTGCAAACAGGTGACAAGAGATAAAGCGATGTTATTGTTTAATCTTCTTTCTTTTGTTTTTATGTAATTGTATTTTTCTTTCTTTTTTTATTTGTCTTTCTGCTCATAATATTTTTTCTGTAATCCTATGGTATTCGCAAATGTATAAAACAAAGTAAAAAAAAAAAAGGAAAACGTATTTAATTTAAGAAAAATGACAGAGAATAGAGAAGAAAATAATCAACAACAACAAAAAAAATATGATTTGAAATGGATTAGAATTAAAAGAAAAAAATTGATGAAATACGTAGTGTGAAATATGATTTGAGATTTGATTTACTAAAAGCAAAATATAGAATATAAATCAGAGAAGAAAAAAATTCGAAATTTATATGATTTTGAATAATCGTTGAAAATGAAGAGGGAAATCTAACTAATATACAAAGACGTTTTTACATAATCTTTATTCACTTATTTGGCAATTTATCTACCTATTCATATTTCGATTTATTTTTACCAGTCGAGTTAGACATTCAGAAATATCATAACGTTTTTCAGTTGAATGGAAGGAAAGTTTTCCTTTTTTCAGTTTTCTTTCTTCCTTTCTTAAAAACAAACAAACAAAAAAGCCCTTTCGTTTCTTTGCTTCCTTTCCTCTTGTTTCTCTCTATTTTCTCTTCCATATTTCTTTTCCTTCATCCTCTGTTCCTCCCTGTACTCTTTAAAGCAAAGAAAAGGAAACACAAAACAAAATATAAAAGAGAATTTAAAGCAAAGAAAAGGAAACACAAAACAAAAAAAAAAAGAAGTAGATAAATTGTAACAAATAACCCTGTCCCGCCAGTGACAGCGACGTCTCTTCATGTGGGTTTCTGTCACACTCGAAAGGATTCGTCCTCAAAATTGTTAAAAATGTGAGACAATTGTACTCTGTGTCTCCACTGCTAATTCGAATCTGAGTGTAACTGAAGTTTCTTGATAAATAAATAAATAAATAAATAAATAAATAAATAAATAAATAAGTAAATGAAAAAATACATAAATTAAATAGATAAATAAATAAATTATTAAAAAAAAAAAAAAAAAAAAAAAAAAAAAAAAAAAAAAAAATATATATATATATATATATATATATATATATATATATATATATATATATATATAATATATATATATATATATATATATATATATATATATATATATATATATATATATATATATATATATATATATATATATATATATATATATATATATATATTATGTATGTGTGTGTGTGTGAAGAAATACATGTTTATACACGAATAATATTTAGTGTGTGTATATGATTAAAAATTTACTTATCCACGAATGTATGCATGCGTGGGAAATGACTCAAGCCCGCGTTTCCTTTCTGCATAACTTGAAAAAGCCAAATCACCCTCCGTATACCCTCCTGCGTGCGCCGGCCGGTGTGCCCGTGGCCGCTCGCGAGAGAAAATGCTCCCCCCGCTGCGCCTCCTTTTCCGCTGCCGAAGGAGGGTTCTTGTCACTCTCCAGCTGCATCCGGCCGCTCTCGGGCCCTCCTTTATCTCCAGTATAACGTTATGAGTTTCCTCTCTCCCCTTCGCTCGCCTTCTTCTCTTTCTTTCTCTTCCTCTTTCGCTTTGCTCTTTTTTCTTTTTAGGAGTTTTCTTTTTCTTTTTCTTCTTTTTGTGTGGGTTTGTATTTTTTCTTTTTTTTTCTTTTCTCTTTCTTTGTCTTCTGTCTCTGTCTGTCTGTCTGTCTGTCTCTCTCTCTCTCTTTCTCTCTCTCTCTCTGTCTTTCTTTTTATTCATCGTCACCCTCTCCCCTTTTACTTTCCCTTCGTTCTTTTATATTCCTAATTCCTCCTTTGATTTGGAGAGTTACGACTTCAATAAACTTTTGATAACCCTTTTCACTGTCCCCTTTGCAATGCTATCTTCACGGTTTATCGCCCCGGCCTTTTTTCTCTCTATCTACGTCCCTATCTCTCCGTCTCCCTGTCTCTCTACTTCAGCCTTTCCCAACCCTGGGGTCACGAAGCCAAGTGTTTCCTGGGGTCGCCAACACCTCAAAAACTCAGATTCTCCATTCTCTCTCTCTCTCTCTCTCTCTCTCTCTCTCTCTCTCTCTCTCTCTCTCTCTCTCTCTCTCTCTCTCTCTCTCTCTCTCCTTCCCTTTCTCTCTCCTCCCTCTTTCCTTCCTTCCCTTCTACTTCTCTCCCTTCCTCCTTCTCTCCCATCGTCCCTCAAGGAAATTCTCCATTTTGAGATGTTTTCAGCATATCCATAGTCACATGTATGTACATATTTATTGAATGATATAGATATGATGATATAAAATAATATAACACAAGCCTGTACACTGTAGAACAAAGTGGGGTCATGCCTAGAGGTGAAGGATTAGGGTCGCCTGAAAAAAAAGATTGGGAACGACTGCTCTACTTGTCTTGCTCTCAGTCTTTCTAAGTATCAATCTATCTCCCTATCTGTCTGTTTCTGTATCTACCTGTTTATTTGTCTGCCTGTATGTCAGTCTACTTCTCTATCCCAATCCTTGTCTGTCTATTCACTTGTCAATTTAGGTATGTGTTTATCTATCTTTATCTCTCTCTCTCTCTCTCTCTCTCTCTTCTTTTCTCTATCTTCTCTCTCTCTCTCTCTCTCTCTCTCTCTCTCTCATCTCATCTCTCTCTCTTGTCCATCTCCTCTTTCTTCTTTCTCTCTCTGCTCTTCACTCTCTCTCTCTTTCTGACTCTATCTTTCTCTTTCATCTCTCTTCCTCTGTCTCTCCCTCCCCTTCCTCTTCCTCTCCCCATAGAGCCGTCAACCCCAGCCCGCAGTGTCTGTGTATCAGTGATTTTCCTTCGTTGTAACTCTATTCCCACAATACTAGGGGATTGTTTTCATCCGCTCTTGTGCCCTCTTCTCGTTTTCCTTTTTTCCTTCTTCTTTTCTGTTCTTTTTTCCTTCTCTAGTCGGATATCCTCTTTGCTCTGATTTATTTCGTTTTCTTGTTTCTATTTTTTCTCTCTATACATGATCGCTTTGTGTGGTTATTGTTTTGTTTTGTTTGTCACTGTTTGGGATTGTGTATTTTTTCTTTATTTCTTTGTTTACATGTCTCTTTATATATTTATTTCTTTACCTATTTACCTTCTTCATTCATCTATTTTACTCCTACTCTTTGTGTTAAGTGCGTCTTTGTCTCATACTTTCTGATTTTTACAAACACACTCACACATAGGCACAGGTATACACACACACACACACACACACACACACACACACACACGCACACACACACACACACACACCTCCCAACTTTGCGCATCTTCCTCTTTTAGAACCTCATTTTCCTTTTTCTTACCTCATATCCCTCCTCCTCCTTCTTTCTTCCTTTTCCGAAATACAATTGTGTCTCATAGTTCCTCGGAATGCAATGTATCCGCTCTGTTTCTGCAATAAAATTCACATACATAACCGTTGATCAGTTTGTTTGTTTTTTGTTTGTTTGTTTGTTCTGTTTTGTGGTTTCGTAAATTTGTTTCATGCATGTGTACACACATATGAATGTGAATATATATATATATATATATATATATATATATATATATATATATATAATATATATATATATATATATATATATATATACACATACACACACACACACAGACACACGCACATATATATGTATATATATATATATATATATATATATATATATATATATATATATATATATTATATATATATATATATATATAATATATATATATATATATATATATATATATATATATATTATATGCAAGGTATATTTAACGAGAGGAAAGTCAGTAGAGTTAAACAGTTCAATTTTCAGACAGATATATAAGTTCCATTCCTGAAATTCCGTTATAACACAAACAATTATTTAGCAGGATGGGCTAATCAGCAAACACTGAACTAAGTTCGTTAACGAGCAAACAGTTGATCATTGGTAATTAAGGGAGTTAATAATTTCTATGAATTTTTATTTTCGACACAAAATTATAGTCTTAGTCATTTTACTGTGCAATGATTATGATGGTTAGAGGCCAGTGAACATTATTACTGCAGTTGCAATATTTTTTCATGATAAGGAGAAGGACAGTGATGAAAACAAGAAACTTAAACTCATGAACTAAAATTAAATGACAGGAAAATCTCAAAAAAAAAAAAATAAAATAATAATAATAATGATATTAGTAACAGAGGTAGAAATCATATCAATGATGATTTTGCAAGAAATTATTACAATAAAATCATCAATGATACTTACAGTTAGAGTGATGCCTTAGTCTATTAATCAAAATAATCATGGTGATAACGACATTGATTGAAATGATGATGATGAAAGTGACATAAACATTAAGAATAAACGCCGAGCAATCGACACTAATTAATACTTATGATATAATTTATAACCGCTAATGATAATAGTGAGGATGACAAATACTATAACGAAATTTGAAAACAGATATTAATAAAAAACATTCTGAAACAGCTGACAGTATTTACCAATGGCGATTAGAACTACAACAGCTGATCATAACAATAAGGATGACAAATACGAAAATGAAATTCAAAAATAAAATGAAATTAAATGAAATTCAAAAATAAAATGAAATTCGAAAATAAAATGAAATTCAAAAATAAAATGAAATAATAATCTATTAGTATAGACTATCTAAACCGATTCACCTTCCCTGTCACTATCCTCCATCGGGCCTCCACGCCTTCCAGAGACAAAAAAAAAAAAAAAATAAATAAATAAATAAATAAAGAAAGAAAGAAAGAAAGGAAAAGAGCAAGAAAATAAGATAGAAATGGGAAAAAAATAAAATAAAAATAATGATCTGCACAGACTTACCTTCCCTTCCCAGACACACACAAAAAAAGAAGAAAAGAAAAGAAAGGAAAAGACCAAGAAAATAAGATAGAAATGAGAAGAAAATAAAAAAATAAAAATAATAATCTGTTAATATACACTATCTAAACAGACTTACCTTCCCTTCCCAGAGACACACACAAAAAAAAAAAAAAAAAGAAAAGAAAAGAAAGGAGAAAAAAATAATAAAAAAAAAAAAAAAACATCGGGCCTCCACGCCACCTAAAGACAAGAAAAAAAAAGAAAGAAAAAAAGAAAGGAAAAAGGAAATAAATAGAAATGGGAAAAAAAATAAAATAAAAATAATGATCTGTTAATATACACTATCTAAACAGACTTACCTTCCCTTCCCAGAGACACACACACAAAAAAAGAAAAGAAAGGAGAAGAGGAAGAAAATAAGATAGAAATGGGAAAAAAATAAAATAAAAATAATGATCTGCACAGATTTCCCTTCCCTTCCCAGAGAGACACAAAAAAAAGAAAAAAGAAAAGAAAAGAAAGGAGAAGAGCAAGAAAATAAGATAGAAATGAGAAAAAATAAATAAAATAAAAATAACGATCCGTTGATATACACTAAACCGACTTACCTTCCCATCCCAGAGACACACACAAAAAAAGAAAAAAGAAAAGAAAGGAAAAGAGAAGAGCAAGAAAATAAGATAGAAATGGGAAAAAAATAAAATAAAAATAATGATCTGCACAGACTTACCTTCCCTTCCCAGACACATACAAAAAAAGAAGAAAAGAAAAGAAAGGAAAAGACCAAGAAAATAAGATAGAAATGAGAAAAAAATAAAAAAATAAAAATAATAATCTGTTAATATACACTATCTAAACAGACTTACCTTCCCATCCCAGAGACACACAAAAAAAGAAAAGAAAAGAAAGGAAAAGAGGAAGAAAATAAGATAAAAATGGGGAAAAAAATAACAAAACATGACACGAAATTCCGTCTTGTTTATGAACTCCCGGGCGGAATCGAATCAAATTGGAAAGCAAATTCAATCAAGATTTTATAGTACGTCTCCTCCCCCCCCCCCCCCCCCGTCTCCCTTCCCCCCCCTCTCCTTCTCCTTTTTTTCTACGCCCTCTCCCTCTCTCTTTTTTTTTCTTTATCTTTCCCTCCTCTTCCTTTCTTTCTTTCTCTTCCTCCTCTTCACTTTCTTTCTTCTTTTCCTCTTCTTCGTCTCCTCTCTCCTTTTTCTTCTTATCTTTCTCTCCTCCTCTTCACCTTCTTTCTTCTTTTCTTCATTCTTTCGCTCTCCTTCTTTTTTATACACCCTCTCCCTCTCTCCTTTTTCTTTCTTTATCTTTCTCTCCCTCCTCTTCACTTTCTTTCTTCTTTTCTTCATTCTTTCGCTCTCCTTCTTTTTTATACAATCTCTCCATCTCTTTTTCTTTCTTTCTTTATCTTTTTTTCCCTCCTCTTCACTTTCTTTCTTCTTTTTCTCATTCTTTCGCTCTCCTTCTTTTTTTATACACCCTCTCATCTCTTTTTTTCTTTATTTATTTTTCTCTCCCTTCTCTTCACTTTCTCTCTCTATTCTTCTTTCGCTCTCCTTCTTTTTTTTACCCTCTCCATCTCCTTTTTTCTTTCTTTATTTTTTCTTCTCTCCCTTTTGCTTTCCTCTCTTCCTTCATTCTTTCTCTCTCTTCCTTCATTTTTTTCTTTCTTCTCCTTTTTTTCTACACTCCCTCTCCTTTTTTTCTTTATATATTTTCTCTCCCTTCTCTGCAATTTTCCCTCTTTCCTATTCATTCGTTCTCTCTCCTCCTTCTTTCTACACCCTCTTCTCTCCCTATTCTTTTCTTTTCTTTTTTTTTTCTTTCTCTCTCTCTTCCCTCTCTCGTTCTTTATCTTTCCTCCTTTTCTCTGCACTCTCTCCCTCTTCCTCTTCTTTTTTTTTATTGTTCTTCTTCCTGTACACTTTCTTCCTCTTCCCTCTCTCGTTCTTTCTCTCTCCATCTCCTTTCTACACCCTCTTCACTTTCCCGTTCTTTCTCCTTCTATCTCCCTCCTCCACGCTCTTTCCCTTTTTTTTTCTTTTTTTTTTAATTCTCCCTCTCTTCATCTCCTTCTACCCTTTTCGCTTTTCCATTATCCGTTTTCTTTATACTCCTTGATCTATCCTCTTTCATCCCCTCTCCTTCCTTCTTTCCCCCCCTTTCTTACCCTCTCTTCTTCCCCCCCTACCATCTCATCCTCCTCTCCCTCCTTCCTTCGTTTTCTCCACTCCCTCCTTTCTCTATTTAATTCTTTCTTCGTCCGAAGATTCGTTTTCTTTTTCTAGGACAAAGAAAACGGGAAGAAAGAAAACGGAAGGGGAAATTGCATGAGGGGGGACTGAGGAGGAGGAGGAGGAGGTGGGTGTTCGACGAAAAGACACAATGGGATGCCTGATTAAATTTTCAGAGAGAAGGAGAGAGACAGAGACAGACAGACAGGCAAACGGACAGACAGAGAGACGGTGAGAAAGATAGAAAGACAGACAGATAGCCAAAAAGAGAGACAGTGAGACAGACAGACCGACAAGAAAGAGAATAATAATGGCAAAAAGAAAGATAAAGAAAGTGACAAAATGAATAGATAAACGACAGAGAAAAGAAAAGAAAAAGCTAAGAGAGAGGGACAAGAAAAAAAAAGCAAAAACAGTATCACAATTTCCAAGGAAATTACTCACAGAAAACGGAATATTAGAATTTTGCACACGGAGGGAAGTGGGGGGGGGGATAGAGGGGTAGAGGGCCTCCTCAGAGGTTGCCAAATAGCATTTCCGTAGATTATATTTACGCGCCTTTCGTTGCCTCTTTTGTTTCTGATGATGAATGCAAAATTTAATGGATTTACCAAAACGTGGTGGAGAATTCTTTCTATTTTCTTTTTCTTAGTTTTTATATTCAATTTTTAGGTGTCTTTTTTCCTCTCTTTGTTTTTTTCTGTATATTTGTCCATGTCTCTCTGTTTTAGCTTTTGTCTCTGTCTCTGTTTCTGTCTGTCTGTCTGTCTCTCTCTCTCTCTCTCTCTCTCTGTCTATCTCTCTCTTTCTCTCTGTTTCTCATTCCCCTTTCTCTAACTTTTTCAACCTCCATTGCAAATTCCATTTCCTCTCCTCAAAAGAAAGAGAGAGAGAGAGAGAGAGAGAAAGAAAAACTCTACATTCTCTGGTTTTCTCCCCTTCCTTTCATTCCCTTTCCTCTCTCTCTTTCTTTTATTCTATTTCTACTCCTCTCTTCCGTGTGAAAGTTGCAGCTGCGTGTCCAGATTAACAAACAATTAATCACTAGAGTCTCCCCTTGTCATAAGTAATTATTTAAATGCTGATTATCGTTGTCAGTACAAAGCTATGTTATTATGAGAAGCATCGTTATGGATTTATCATTATTGTGACAGCGAGCATGACATAAATGTAATGTTTGTTTATCCATAAATGTGTGTGTGTGTGTGTGTGACCGAAATTGATTCTAAACATGTGAATAAATGTTTACGTCAGGTAAAAAAAATGATAGAATGATATAAAATGAATAATAAAGAAAATAAAATATCGGGCAATCTCGAAGGATCATGAATATAAAGTGTATTTGGGTCTCTTACAAATACACGAGTAGTTGTCGTATTTATTTCCATCAACTATTTCACATCCACCTCATAAACCATGAGGGGGGAAAGGACAGATATATTCTGTCGTCATAACAAATTCCAATAATGTTTATATTCACCCTCCCTTGAGTGGACTGCAAGAAGAGCTAGACAAATCCTCTTTGCTGTTCATAATCCTCCCCAAAAGGAAAAAGTGGCAACTCAGCTGAACTTTGGAACATTCCGATTCACGTTTTTTTTTTTTTTTTTTTTTTTTCAACTGTTTACCTAATATTTTTTACATGTGTATGGATTTTAAAAAGAAAAAAATATGTGTGTTTGGTGCCTTATACTACATTCATATTATTATTATCATTATTATTATTATTATTATCATTATCATTATTGTTATTATATTGAGCTGCCAGTTTCACTTAAGAAGAAATTAGAATATGGGAAGTTGCCGGACATTTTTTATTTCATTATATTATTATCATCTTGTTGTTATTGTTATTGTCATTATCATTATTATCATTTTAATCCACGTTCCTTTAGATTTTTTTTCTATTGTTCTGCCTTCTACTGAATAACATTTCCTTTCAGACCACCACTACCCGGAACATAACCCTCCCTACACCACCCTAAGAACTAATAATTATCACTGATATCACTAACCACTTCATCTCTCTCTCTCCTCCACAGTTCCGCCGAAGAAACCAGAAATCTACAACGAGACGAACCACCTCGTTACAGGGGACAACGACGCTTCCATCATCGGTCCTTATAACGAGGGATCGGCACTCAAGCTCACCTGTGTTGTCAATGGAGGTCAGTGATTGGCTGCGCTTCGCCGTCGTCTTCTTCGCCGTTGTCGTGTAATAATAATATGTCAATAATAATATGTCAAAAAAAAATGAAATAATGATAAAGTAATATTAAATAATTGTCAGTTTGTTATAGAGAGTTATGTTGTTGTTTTTTATTTATTGGTATTGATGGTTTCATTTCTTGCTTTTGTTGTCATTTTCTTTGTTATTTGCACTGTTGGTTTAGTATTTTTGCCATTGTCATTATCATTGTGTAAGTATTTATCAGTCTTATTATTTTCATCATTATTATTGTTATGATTATCATCAGTACCATTCTGAGTAGCATTGTTTTGTTTTTTATCGCCTTCAATGATAATGATAAAATAGAAATATTATTAAATTATAAAGATGATGATGACTGTTATTATTGCTACTGCTACTGGTATTACTAGTAATTATTGTTCGTGTTTTTTATTATGTTATTATCATTACTATATTCTAATTATCTTACATTTTTGTCATCGCATTAACACTATCATCATCATCATTCTCATAATTGGTATTGGTATTTCTATTTTAATCAATATAATTACTGTTATTACTAGCCTTCATCATCATTATCATCACCATATTCTTCACACTACTGTTTTATTTTTATCATTATTACTTTCATTACTGATTTATTTCCATTATCGCAAGACTACCATCGTTACCATGGTATTAACGGCTATATATTTCACCATGATCACACTCATCATCAATAACGATGAATTATCATTTCAAAACACACTTGAATAAACAACAGTTGAATAAACACCAGTTGAATAAACATGCACACACACACACACACACCAACAAGCAAAAACACCATTGAATAAACAGCATCACCATTATTCCCATCACAAACACCTCTTCCCTGACAACCAAAATGCTTTCATTTCTTAACCATATACATAAAGCTCTGAGAATTTATTGCTTTCGTGATCATAACATGTTCATTGCACCTGGAAGTTCATGCAATCTTGACCTTAAAGACATTGATGGATACGAGAATGGTTGCACAAAGTCAAGGAAATATTTGGTTTATTATTCGTATGTATGTGTATACGTTTCCATCCCTCTAGATAGATAGATAGGTAGATAGACACATAGGTAGACAGATAGATATTAAAATGTTAAATAGACGTAGATATAGATGTAAACTTAAAACACAACACACACACACATACACACACACACATACACACACACACACACACACACACACAACACAACACACACACACACACACACACACACACACACACACACACACACACACACACACACACACACACACCACACACACACACACACACACACACACACACACACACACACACACACACGTCCACGCCCACGTACAAGCCCTCACACGCCCGATCCACTGCAGATATTTCATAATTCATTCACCGAAAGCAGACTCACGTGTTCATGATTCATAAACCCGACCGAGGGTATTTACTTCCATATTCAAGGTTTGCTCTTTGAAAGGGTTAAATCACCCACGGCGGCAGGAACTCGGAATGTGCGGGAAATTCCGTAAAATCGAGGTCTGTTTTATAACGAGGGAGAGAGAGGTGGTTGCAGTGGCGTGGTTTGGGCGTGCTTGCGTGTTGCTTTGGCTTTGGAGAGCGAGTCTTTGGGTGGGTATAGAGCGTCGTTACGTGTATGCGCGCGCGCGCGTGTGTGTGTGTGTGTGTGTGTGTGTGTGTGTGTGTGTGTGTGTGTGTGTGTGTGTGTGTGTGTGTGTGTGTGTGTTTGTGTGTTGTGTGTGTGTGTGTCAGTATGTGTGTGCGTGTGGATGTGTGCGCATGTTTGTGTGTGTGTGTGTATGTGTGTGTGTGTGTTTAACATGCAGACACCGATCAATCGTAAAAAGTGTCAGTTTATCTTAAGGTAGTTATTCACTTATTTTTCAGAGCATATAATA
>NW_020870313.1:235169-242669 GCF_003789085.1 Penaeus vannamei
ATCTCATCTTTCTGATATAATTTCCCTTCCGTCGTTTCCCCGAACCCTGCATCACTAATTTGACCGGCAGTCTTAACTCTATTGCCGACATTAGCTGTGATTTTGCTGCATAGAAAGTCCGCTTCAGATTCCACAAGGAAGGGAAAGAAAACACTTCAAATCACCTTTGATGAACTAAGAAAGTTAGTGGGATTCCAAAGGCACGAAGGGAGATGATGAGATTGGGATGCGGAGGAGGGAGAGATAGAGAGAGAAGGAGAGGGAGAGAAGAGAGGGAAGGAGATGGAGAGGGGGAGGGAAGGAGAGGGAGAGAGAGAGAGAGAGAGAGAGGAGAGAGAGAGAGAGAGAGAGAGAGAGAGAGAGAGAGAGAGAGAGAGAGAGAGAGAGAGAGGAGAGAGGGAGGGAGGGACGGAGGGAGGGAGGGAGGGAGAGGGAGAGAAGAGAGAGAGAGAGAGAGAGAGAGAGAGAGAGAGAGAGAGAGAGAGAGAGAGAGAGAGAGAGAGAGAGAGAGAGAGAGAGAGAGAGAGACAGAGAGAGACAGAAAGAGAAAAAGAGAGAGAGGGAAAGGAAGAGAGAGAGAGAGAGAGGGAGAGAGCAAGAGACCGAGGCAGACAGACAGACAGACAAAAAGACAGAGACAGAAAAGTAACAGAGGGAGCGAGAGAGATAGTGGCTCTCTAAAGAGAAAGAACAAAAGAAAAAGAAAAAGACGAAGAAAAGGAAAATCAAACAAACAAAGAAAGAATCACTCCGAAAAAACAAACAAAACAAACAAAATTAACGAACCAGAAAATCAAACAGACATGCAATAAAAAGAGATAAAAAAAAAAAGAACAAAAAAAAAAAAAAAACTAAGGACCTCCCCTCAACCCGGTAACCAAAAGGCGGAAATTCGAAATCCCGAGGAGGATTCGATCGCAACGCAACCCGGAAATAAGGTGTTTCCGCGAGACTAAGATGAGGGTCTGGTTGGCTGAGGGAGGGAGGGGGAGGAGGGAGAGGGAGGGAGGGAGGGGGGAGGGGAAGATGAGAGGGAAGGAGGGGAGGGGGAAGGGAAGGGGGAGAGGAAAAGGGAGGGAAGGGAGGAGAGGAGAAAGGGAGGAAGGGAGGAAGAGAGGGAAGATGAGAGGGAGGGAGGGGGAGGAGAGGGAGGAGGAAGGTAAGGGCGGAGGGTGAGAGGGATGATGAGAGGGAGGAAAGGAGAGGAGAGAGACAGAAAGAGAGAAGATGAAGTGAGGGAGAGGGAAGGAATGTAGTGAGGAGGAAGGGAGGAAGGGGGAAGGAGGGAGAGAGGGAAGATGAGAGGGAGGGAGAGAGAGGGAAAAAAAGTGAGGAGGAAAGGAGGGAGGGAGACAGAGAGAGGGAAGGAAGGTAGTGAGGGAGAAAAGGGATGAGGAGAAAGGGAGGGAGAGGAAGGAAGGGAGGAGGAAAGAGGGGAAGGAAGGTGGGAGGGAGGGAGGATGTGGAAGGTAGTGAGGATGAAGAGAGAGAGAGAGAGAGAGGGCGCGAATGAGGGGGGGAAGGTGGGAAGGAGAAAGGGAGGGAGATAGGGAGAGAGAGAGAAAGTGGAGGGGAGGGAGGGAGGGGTGAAAGGTTAGGGGAGGGGTAAAGGGGTAGTAAGGAGGAAAGGACAGAGGGAAAGGGAGAAAATGGGGAGGAATGGATGGGAGGAGAAAGGCAAGGTGGGAGGGAGATAAGGCTGAAAGGATATGGAGGGAGGAAGAAGAGGGAGATAGAAAAACGGAGGAGGGTAGGAGTGCAAGAAGGAGAGGATGATAGGGAGAGAACGGGAGGTAGGAAGGGCAAGAGAGACAGAGGAGGATTAGAAGGGAAAAGGAGGAATATAAAAGGAGGGAAGGGTTGAGAAAGAGGGAGAGACAAGAAAGGTAAGGAAGGAAAGGAGAGAACAAGACAGGGTAAATAAGGAAGGAAGAAAAAAGAAGGAGAAACAGGGGATTAAAAGGAAGGAGAGAGAGTGGGAAAAACAAAAGAGAAAAGGGAGAGATAAAACAAAAACAGATAAATAAAGACAAAGAAGGAATAAGAAAGAGAAGACAACCCCCCCCCCCTTCCAAAAAAAAAAAAAAAAAAATCAACAACAGAAAATCAAAAATAAACACCCAATCAACCACAGACACCCAAAGACACACAGACAGACAGAGAAAGAGAGAGACTTGACACAAACGTCTGGATTTAGCGAACAAGAGGTCTAATACCGACCTGCGACCCCGACTCAATAGCAAGAGATTAAAAGTTTAATCTCGTTTAAGAATATCCTTCTTGTCGGGTGGCGGGGGGGGGGGGTAGGATGCGGGGGATGGGGGCTTGTCTGTCGACTTGTTTATGTGTTTGATTTTTTATTTGCTGTTTGGTTTGGTTATTTTTTGTTTGGTTGTTATATAATGTTGGATTTGTCTGTCTACTTTTTATTTGTTTGTCTGTTTATTCGGTTGTTTGTTTGTTCAAAAGTGCAGAAGTTTATTGGCTGACAATGATAAAGATGAAAATAAAGATAATAATATTGATAACGATAATGTTGGTTATTGATGTAAATGATGTGATAGCGTTACAATATCAATAATGATAACCTATTGAGTATATACTTCCAATATGGAATATTTTCAATAAAGAATAGAATAGAATAGATTATTCATTCTCAATGGACAATCGATCTCGCTCTAAACAACCGCTTTATCACACTCTTCCATCCATATTCTTCAAAACACCAGTTCATCACAATCCTCTTCGTACCATGCCAAACACCCCATTTATCACTCCCATCTCTCTTCCCTCTCTCTCCCACGAACCCCCTAACCTCCCCCTTCCCTCTCCCCACCCCCAGGTCGCCCCACGCCGGTCGTCCAGTGGCTGGTCAACGACGAGGTCAGGTCGTCCCAGGAGTCCCGCTCGCCGCCCGGGGTCATCAACACGACCCTCGTTGTGCCAAGGCTCTCGAGGAACGACCTGCACGCCGTCTTCGAGTGTCGTGCCACCAACTTCAACGACTCGGCGCCCATCTCGTCCACGGTCACGCTGGACATGAACTGTGAGTGCAGTGAAGGGCGGTCGTCGTAGGAGAGTGTGGGTTTTTTTTATGAATGGGGCTGAGCTGGGGTGCATGGAGGACGCTGGAGTCAGTGGTGCATTTTTTATGAATGGGAATGGGTGAGCGTGGAGGAAGATCGCTGTTGTAAATCTTTTTCTTTCTTTCTTCCTTTTTTTGTGAATGAGAATGGGCGTGGATGAGGTTTGTTGCAGTAGCTTGCATTCTTTCTCATGAGAGTGAGTGTGCATGAAGGAATTTCGTTGTAGTAAAGTTTACATATTTTATGAATGGGAGTGAGCAGCTAGTTTTTTTTTTTTATGAATAAGAAGGAGTAGGCATGAGAAAGTATATAGTAAACATGAGTTGACATGAATGACGCAAATTTTCTGAATGAGAGTGAGTGGACGTCAATAAAATCCGCTGTAGATGAGTTTACAATTTTATGAATGAAAGCATGAAAGATTATAGTAGCATGGAATTCGAATGACTAAGCGTAGATACATTTCTGTTGAAGCTGATGTTATATGACAAGCGAAAAGCAGAAAGGAGGCGCGAAAGATAATCTGTAGAAAATATTACTGAAGATATGAAACTAGAGTGAGAAAGTGTGAATGGAAAGGACTGTGCAACGTCGAAGGAATATTTCTCCAATCATCACTTTATCTTTTATGTGTGTGTTTTCTTCTCACTTTCTGATTCTCCAATCATCACTTTATTTTTGTTTATTGTGTTTTTTGTTTTGCTATTTTTGTTTTTGTGTTTTTTCTTCTCATTTCTGATTCTCCAATCATCACTTTATTATTGTGTGTGTTTTTGTTTTGTTATTCTTTTTGTTTTTGTGTTTTCTTCTCACTTTCTGATTCTCCAATCATCACTCTATTTTTTATGTGTGTGTTTTTGTTTTGCTATTTTTTGTTTTTGTGTTTTCTTCTCACTTTCTGATGAATGCTTATGGGTGTATACGTATTTTTATTGTTTTCTGCATTTATCTGTTGAAGAGTATTATTTTTGAAGCTCTTTCCTTTTGAAAATAACATACCTCGAAAAATTATGATAAAGATGAAATAAGAAACAAATCAAATAAAAAGGAAGACACTAATTGAAGACACATAAGAAAAACAGTTAAAACACAAAATACTCAATAAATAATGATTATTGCACAAAATCATTAGAGAAATGATGAAGAAAGGAAAGAGAGAAAGAAAGATTTACGAAAAAAGGAATGAAAGAACGTGGGAAAGAAGAAGCGAATAAATGGAAGAGCAAAAGAACGAAGAAAGGAAGAACACGAAAGAGCGAAGGATTGAAAGAGAGAGAGATAGGAGGAGGGATAGAGGGAGGCAAAGAAGGAGAGAAAGAGAGAGTGACACAAAGAATGAGAGAAAGAGAGTGACACAAAGAGTTAGAGAAAGAGAGAGGGGAGGCAAAGAAAGGAAAAAAAGGAGAAAGAAGAGAGTGAGTCAAAAAAAAAAAAAAAAAAAGAAAGATTAGGGGGGACGAACGAACGAGAGTCAAAGAACCAAAAACGAAAAGAAGCGACAATATAAGAAAGCGAAAGAAACGCGGAAAAGGGGGAGAAGAGGAGCGCCTCGGCAAAGGGGAAAGGAAGCAGCGCTAAGGGGGACTCACGGCTCAAAAAGGAGAAGAAGGAAGGAAGGGGAGAAGGGGAGAAGGAGCGAAGGATTCACGACACGAGTGAAGGGCATGGAAGCCAGGGGCGTGGGAGGCACGTCATTACACGCTCGGTGAAGTGTTTACGATATGCGAAGGAGGGAAGAGGGGGGGGGAGGCGAGGAGGGAAGGGAGAGGGGAGGGGAGGAAGGCGAGAGGGAGAGGGGGGGGGCGAGGAGGGAAGGAGAGGGGAGGCGAGGAGGCGAAGGGAAGGGAGGGGAGGAGGAGGAAGGGAAGGGAGAGGGGGGGGGGGGAGGGAAGGAGAAGGGGAGGCGAGGAGGGAAGGGAGAGGGGAGGCGAGGAGGGAAGGGAGAGGGCGGGAGGGAGAGGGAAGGGAGAGAGGGGAGGAAGGGGAAGGAGAGGGGGGGGGAGGGGAAGGGAGAGGGGAGGCGAGGAGGGAAGGAGAGGGCGAGGGAGGAGGGAAGGGAGAGGGGGGGCGAGGAGGGAAGGGAGAGGGGAGGGAGAGAGGAAGGGAGAGGGGAGCGAGAGAGGGAGGCGAGGAAGGGAAGAGAGGAGAGGGGGAGGGGAGAGGGGAGGCGAGGAGGGAGGGAGAGCGGGAGGCGAGGAGGAAGGAAGGCGGGGGGAGGAAGGGAAGGGAGAGGGGAGGGAGGAGGGAAGGGAGAGGGGAGGCGAGGAGGGAAGGAGAGCCGAGGGGAGCGAGGAGGGAAGGGAGAGGGAGCGGGGGCAAGGGGGAAGGGACGAGGCGAAGGCAGAGGGGGGAAGGGGAGAGGAGGAGGCGGAGGAAGGCGAAGGGAAGGGGGCGAGGAGGAGAAGGAGAGGGGAGGCGAGAGGGAGGGAGGCGGAGGAAGAGAGGGGATGGGAGGAGGCGAAAGGGGAGGGGAGGAAGGGAAGGGACGAGGGAGCGAAGGGAGGGAGAAGACGAAGGGCAAGGAGAGGGGAGGCGAGGAGGGAGAGGGAAGGGAGAGAGGGGAGGGCGAGGAGGGAAGGAGAGGCGAGGCGCAGAGGGGAAGAGAGGCGGGGGCGAGGAGGGAAGGCTGAGAGGGGGGGCGAGGAGGAAAAGGAGAGGAGGGGCGAGGAGGGGGAGGGAGGAAGGCAGGCGAAGGAAGAGGGGAGCGGAAGGAGGGGAGGCGAGGAGGCCGAGGAGGGAAGGGAGAGCGGGAAGGATGAGGAGGGGGAAGGGAAGGGAGAGGGGGGAAGGAAAGGAGAGGGGAGGCAGGAGGGAGGGGCGAGAGAGGGAGGCGAGGAGGAAGGGAGAGGGAGGCGAGGGAGGGAAGGAGAGGGGGGGCGAGGAGGGAAGGGAGAGGGGGGCGAGGAGGGAAGGGAAGGGGAGGCAGGAGGAGGGGAGGGAGGAGGGAAGGGAAGGGAGGCGAGGAGGAAGGGAGAGAAGGGGAGCGAGGAGGGAAGGGAGAGGGAGGCGAGGGGCAGGGAGGGAGGAGGAGGAGGGGAAAGAGCAGGCGAGGAAGGGAAGGGAGAGGGGAGGGGCGAAGGAGGGAGAGGGGGAGCGAGGAAGGGAAGGAGAGAGGGGGAGGCGAAGGAGGGAAGGGGAGAAGGAGGGGGGCGAGGAGGGAGGGAGGAGGAGGAAGGAAGGAGAGGGGAGGGCGGAAGGGAGAGGGGGGAGGCGAGGGGGGAAGGGAGAGGGGAGGGGAGGCGGGAGGGAGGGGAGAGAGGGGAAGGGAGAGGGGAGGCGAAGGAGCAGGGAAGAGAGGGAGGGCGAGGGAGAGAGGAGGGAAGAGGGGGGGCGAGGGGAGGCCGAGAGGGGAGGCGAGGAGGGGAGGCGAGGAGGCGAGGAGGGAAGGGAGGGGGGAGGAAGGGAGAGGGAGCGAGGAGGGAAGTGAGCAGGGGAGACGCAGGGGGCAAGGGGAGAGGGGAGGCGAGGGCGGGAAGGAGAGGGATGGCTGAGGAGGAAGGGCGCAGAGGAGGCGCAGCGGGCGAAAGGGAGAGGCGGAGGCCAGAGGGGGAAGGAGAGGGGGAGGCGAGGAGGGAAGGGAGAGGGGGAGGCGAGGAGGGAAGGGAGAGGGAGGGCGAGGAGCGAAGGGAGAGGGGCAGCCGAGGAAGAGGGAGAGGGGAGCCAGAGGAGGAAGGGAGAAAGTGGTGAGGGCGAGGCCGAAGGAGGGAAGGAGAGGGAGGCCGAGGAGGGAAGGGTTGAGGGCGGGCGAGGAGGGCAGGCGTTTGGAGGCAGGACGGAGGAGGGGAAGGGAGAGGGGAGGCGAGGGGAAGGCAGAGGGGAAGGACGAGGAGGGGAGAGGGGGGCGAGCGGAGAAAGGTAGCAGGGGAGGCGAGGAGGGGAAGGGAAGAGCGGGAGGCGAGGAGGGTAAGCGGAGAGGGCGAGGTAGGAGGAGGAAAGGAGAGGGGGGGCGAGGGGGGAAGGGAGAGGGGAGGCGAGGAGGGAAGGAGAGGGAGAGGAAAGGTGGGAAGGGAGAGCGAGGCGAGGAGGGAAGGGATGAGGCGAAGCGAGGAGGGAAGGAGGAGGGAAGGCGACGAGGGAAGGCAGAGGACGGGGGCGCAGTGGGGATGCGGAGAGCGGGAGGCGAGGGGGAAGCGGAGAGGGGTGGCAGAGGAGGGAAGGGATGCAGGGAGGCGAAGGGGAGGGAGGAGGTAAGAGGGGAGGCGCAGGAGGAGGGAGAGGGGAGGCGAGGGAGGGAGGGGAGAGGGGAGGCGAGGATGGAGGGGCAAGAGGGAGGCGAGGAGGGATGAAGGAGAGGGGAGGAGGAGGAGGGAGGGAGAGGGCGAGGGGGCGAAGGGAGGAGGGGAGGCGAGGAGGGAAGGGAGAGGGGGGCGAGGAGGGAGCGGGAGAGGGGAGGCGAGCGAGGGAGGGGAGAGGG
>NW_020870313.1:247669-252669 GCF_003789085.1 Penaeus vannamei
TCTCTCTTAACCCACCTCTCTCTTTAACTCTCTCTCTATCTATCTATCTACCTATCTTCCCCTCCCTCCCCCCTCCTTCCTTCCCCTTCTCCCCCCACCCCTCCCCACCCTCCACCCTCCCCTCCTTCTCACCTCATTCCTTCCTCCTTCCCTCCTCCTCTCCTCTCTCTCTCCACTCCCGTCCCTCTCCCTCTTATCACTCTCCCCTTCCACCCACTCTAATACTGAACGGCCGTCTGCTCTGCTATTTGTCCCTGGCTGCAAGGGGGACGAATCGCCGTGAATTCTTAAAGCACGGCGGGGAGGATCCCAGAGCGACTGAATATTCATGCGGAATCATATGGTATACACCTGTTGTACGGGAGAGACTGAGACCCGGGGGAGAGAGGGTGCTAGGCTGGGCGGTCGTTAAGGGTGACGTTTGGTGAGGTTTCTGTGGGATGTGGGGCTTTAGGGATTAAGGGATTTTGGACCTTAATCATCATCATCATTACAGTAATGATAAAAATGATGATACTGATGATAATGATATTGGTAATGATAATCATAGTAGTAGTAATGACTTCATTATCATCATTGTTACTAATGCTATCTATACTACTTTAGCATTATCATTAATGTAAAATTGTTAATTAGTTACCTATTAAATTTTAAATCACTGTTGGTATTACGTTTAACATTCCTATTATCATTATTATTGTTATCATTATCACTATTGCTGATATTGTTTATACTATCAGTAGTTATCATCATTATAGTTATCAATCATCAGCATTAGCCAAATTTATCATCATCCAGAATCATCACCAGAGAAAATCATCACCAAAATAATTATCATCATTAGATCATCATCACTATCATTACTAAAAATAATTCATCATCATATAGAATCATCATCATTCAGATCAATCATTACTAAAATAATCATCATCATTCCTCTTACCACCACAGTCATCACCATCACCATCATCCTCATCAATCAGATTCATCAACCGGAATAGGCTTTCTAACTGTTGTTTGTTGGGAAGCCCGCCCCCCCCCCGCCGTTGAGGTAGAGTTGGTGTTTTTGTTCAGATTGTTCAGTGTGTGCGATTGGGATTGACAGGGGAATGAGACTGAAATTGAAATAAGGCGCATGGCCATTCTGCACCATTCAGGGAGAGATAATTTGCATGAGAACCCCATGAATTACCATATTTCCTGTTTCTCTCTCTGTCGATTTTTTTTTTACTATTTCTGTCTCCGTTTGTCTGTATGTATGCATGTCTATTTCCTTTTTTCTTTCTATCTCTTTGTGTCCATCATCATCATTATTATTGTGGTTATCATTATTACTGTTAATACTTATTTATTATCATTAGTAGTAGTAGTTTCAATTATCCTTATCATCATCATCATTGATGTTATTATCATTAATATCATCATTATTATTATTTTTATTACTATCATTATGATCATCATCATAATCTTCATTAGTATTATTACTATTATCATTATTGTTTTCCTTATCATCACACACGTACCTCTTCTCTTCTTCCAACCCACCCAGCACAACACACACGTCCTTACCACACACACATACACAACACACACACACACACAACGTCCTACCACAACACACATGCAAACACACAACACACACACACACACACAACACACACACCAACACCACAAACACGTCCTTACCAACACACACAACACGTCCATCACACAACACACACACACACTGACACCCAACACACGCACACACACACCTCACACAGACACCACACAACCACAACACCACACGTTTCGTCCTTACCACACACACACGTCCTTACCACACACACACACCATCACACATAGCAACACACACACACACACACACACACACAATACACACACCATCACCACAACCACACACGTCTAAGCCACAAACACACACGTCCTTTACCAACACACACAGACACACAATTCCGCTCAGAGCTACGACACCACACATACACACTAACACACAGCACAGCTACTACAGCATACAACACACAGTCCTTACCACAGACACTGGCCAAAATGCTCCCCACCATTCCGGCAGGCGTCGGATGTTTGATCCCAGTAAGCACTACTTCTGGTGTTATTACCCGGCCTTGGATATCCTCATGGCATGCATATACCTTCGGTTTCCTGTTCCCGGTTCCTTTATCTAGATCCCATTCCCGGTTCTCTTCTGCGTTGCGCGTCGTGCAACCGGTTCTACCTCCGATCCTCTAATGAACCGGTGTCCTCAATCTCTTCGTGCCTCACCGGTTCTACCTCTGGATCCTCCTTAATGAACCGGTTCTCATTCTGCCCGTTCTCTGCTCTTGCCATCCATCACCTGTTCCATCCTCTGGATCCTCGGTTAGAACCGGTATCCTGCGTCTCTCCGCGGTCCTCTCTCTTGCGCTCCTTCACCGGTTCTACCTCGGCGGGATGCCTGCCACGGCTACGAATGATAACGATAACAGAAAGGTAAAAACAAAGAAAGATGAAGAAAAAACAGGAAAAAATATAATTAAATTTCATATAATAAAGGAAAAAAGGATTGATAATCACCACACACCAGAAGAGTAAATAAAATACGACGATGAAGGACAGGACGGAGACAAGTAAGAGGATGAAATGTGAAATAAACAAGGGAAAAAATCAAAGCAGAAAATTAAGAAAAGAAAAGGAGAGAGAGGAGAGAGAGAGGAGAGAGAGAGAGAGAGAGAGAGAGAGAGAGAGAGAGAGAGAGAGAGAGAGAGAGAAGAGAGAAGAGAGAGAGAGAGAGAGAGAGAGAGAGAGAGAGAGAGAGAGGAGAGAGAGAGAGAGAGAGAGAGAGAGAGAGAGAGAGAGAGAGAGAGAGAGAGAGAGCAGTAATAATAGCAATATTTCAAAATAATAAAAATGATTATATAAAAAAAAAGAAAAATAATAGAAAGAGAACAATAGAAAAGCTGGAAGCCGAAGAGAGAAATAACAAAAACAAATAAATAAATGAAATAAAACAAAAGACCAGAAGAAGACAAGAAAACGAAAGAACGCCACCCCAGCGCCGCATAGAAAACGGAGCCGGCCCCGCAACAGAAAACGGGCGCAGATTGACGGCCATCAGCGGGGACTCTCCTAACCGCCGAGCGTCACCGGGGAAGTGGCGGCACACATCGACGACCTGAGTTTGTGTATTGAGCATGCCGCCCCACGACCCTAATTGTGTACGTGGAAGACCCGAAGTTCCACGACTCCGGCAGGTAAACTTGGTAAATTCACTGCCCTCGCGGCCTGGCCTGAATGTTCCTTAACTCGACAGGAGAGGAAATTTAGGAAAGAGAGAGAGAGAGGGGAGGTTGGATGGGGGGTGGGGGGGTGGGAAGGGTTGGGGAGGAGTAGGGAGGGTAGGGGAGGGAAGGGTTAGGGTGATAGGGTGGGGTGGTGAGCCGGGGGACTGAGAGAGGAGGTGGGGTGAGGGAGAGCAAGTGAGAGTGTCACATGCGCCTAAATTAAATAACTTCTGTATACATATATGTGTAAGTGTATATACGGAGAGACTCCTCTCTGTGTGTGATTCCACGTATCAGCCTCTCTACATCTATGTCATAACATGTACACATACAAATGCTTCTCTTCATGTATGTTTCTCCGTGTGTGTTTTTCCATGTATGCTCCTCCATTTGTGTTTCTCCATGTGTGTTGCTCCTGGTATGTTTACCCCATACATGTTCCTCCCTGTACGTCTCTCCATGTATGTTTCTTCATGAATGTTTATATCATGTATATTTCTCTCCATGTCTGTTCCGACATGGAAGATTCCCCATGTCTATTTCTCCATGAGTGTTTACACCATGTCTATTTCTCTCCACGAATCTTTATTCCATGTCTTTCTCTCTCCATGAATGTTTACTACATGTCTTTTTCTCTCCATTAATCTTTACTCCATGTCTTTTGTCTCTCCGTGAACGTTTACTCCATGTCTTTTTCTCTCCATAAGTGTTTATTCTGTTTTTCTCTCTCCATGAATGCTTACTCCATGTCTTTTTCTCTCCATGAATGATTACTCCATGTCTTTGTCTCTCCTTGAATCTTTACTCCATGTCTTTTGTCTCTCCATGAATGCTTACCCCATGTCTTTTTCTCTCCATAAATGTTTACTTCATGTCTTTTCCTCACCATAAGTGTTTACTGTATTTTTTCTCTCCATGAACGCTTACTCCATGTATGTTTCCCTCCATAAGTGTTTACTCTATGTCTTTTTCTCTCCATGAATGCTTACTCCATGTATGTTCCCCTCCGTGTGTACCTCAGCCGTGTGCGTTTGCGTCCCTAAATTACTTACCTCCCGTGTCCAAGTTTACGTCGGTTCCAGAACAAATAATGGCCCGAGTGTACGGGAGGGACGAGGCCCAGGTGTGACAAGTTTGCAGCAGAAGGAGAAATGTTTCTTGAGGAAGCACGAGGAGGAGGAGGAGAGGAGAGGAGGAGAGGAGGAGGAGGAGGAGGAGGAGGAGGAGGGAGGAGGAGGAGGAGGAGGGAGGAGGAGGAGGAGGAGGAGGAGGAGGAGGAGGAGGAGGCGGGGCGGGGGCGGCCCCGGAACCACTAATAAGGACTTCCTGTGGTTGACTTACATAGATTGGAAGGAAGGCAAATCTACGTCGGAAGACTTGATAAAGTTTGCGAGTTAGAATTTTGCTTTTTTTCTTATTGTCCTTTTTTTTTTTTTGGGGGGGGGGTAAGGAGTATTTGGATGCTGGATTTTTTTTGTCTTTCTTATTTTTCTTTATCACCGGGGAAAGTGATGAGGTATAATGTATATATCAAAGAAAAGAAGGAAAGTAAAATGTTAAAAGTGTGTGTATGTTTTATGCATACATAACAGCCAAATAAGGTATGGTATTTAAATCGTAACGTTTCAGATACCTCAGGAATTCCTCATCTGACGAATAAGTAACCGAATTTGACTTCATTTCGGTTATTTATTCTTCTGAGGAGGAACTCTTGAACTCTTC
>NW_020870313.1:277661-280161 GCF_003789085.1 Penaeus vannamei
GCGCCAAGGAAGCTCGTCTGGGCGGTCTGCTCCAGAAACAAAATAAAAAAAAAATGGATTGAAAGGAAAAAAAGATCATCCGAAGACAATTGCAAATCTTCAATTATTTCATATTTGTCTAGAGTATCCCCGAGTAAATTTCAGTTCACATCTTATGAGGAAATTCTGCAGTTTTCATGTTGCTTAATCTGCAAAACCAGCTCAGGTTTCCTCAGTCCTTTCCAAAAAGACAAATTGTATATCTTTAAGGGTAAATCAAAATTATATTTGAAAATGAGAAGTGTTTCATTTATTTACTTATTTATTTATCGTGAATGGAAAACAATGTCTATTTTCTTTTCTTTCCCCTTTTCTTCCTCTTTTTTATCTCATTCTTATATTTTTTTTATGGTTATTACTTTTCTTGGATGTCATTACCATCATCATCATCATTATCATCAGTGTCATTCTCATCATCAGTGAGATAATGATAACAGTCCCAATAATGAGTGATGATAAAGTTGATGATAAAGATGATGAGTACGAGGATGAGGATGGGATAATGAGGAGAATAACAATGATGATAATGATGATTACAATGTCAACAACAAAAGTAAAAGCAATACCATGATTATAAAATCCATCAAATATCCTTTTTCTTCTTCTTCTTCTTCTATTGCGACAAAATTTAAGTATTTGTTTGTTTCATCTCTCTTCGCGAAAATGTTATTGGAAAAAGAAAAGAAAAGAAAAAAAAGGTTATTTAGAAGATTGGGGAAAGTTGGCGATGTGTACAGTATGTGCGTTTGTGTGTATGTGTGTGTGTGTGTGTGTGTGTGTGTGCGTGTGTGTGTGTGTGTGTGTATGTGTGTGTGTTTTTATTTTTTCTTCAACATTTATTTTAGTTTTAGTTTGCAATTTAATATAGAATCTTGAACAACTATTTTCATATTTTGTAGAATACATTATACTTAATACATCTATAAATATACATAAGAAACATAAACCGATATCTGTACGTGTAAATGCATGCTAAACAGACTAATAAAAATAGAAAAGGAAGAAAAAATGCAAACATGCATTTGCTTATTTATCTATCTACTTGCTTATTTGTTCATCTACTTGTACATCTATCTGTCTACCTTTACATCTATCTATCTATCTACTTGTACATATACCCTCCTACTTGTACATCTATCTATCTACCCATCTATCTATCTATCTACTTGTACATATATCCTCCTACTTGTACATCTATCTATCCATCTATCTCTCTATCTCCTTGCACATCGGTCTATCTATCTCCTTATTTATCTATCTGTCTATCTCCTTATTTATCTATCTATCTCCCTCTCCCGCCCACAGTCCAGCCCATGAACGTGAGCATCCTGAGCAGCAGCAGTTCCTTGAGCGCTGAGACCGAGTACGAGCTCGTGTGCCAAGCGTGGGGGTCAAGGCCGGCCGCCGTCATCAGCTGGTGGAAGGGTGGCACTCTGGCACTCAAGGAGGCGGTCATGACGGTGAGTTTGGGGGTGAGGGGGGGAGGGGGGAAGGGGTAGGGGGGGAGGGAGGGAGGGGAGGAGGGTAGGAGGGGAGGGGGGGAGGGAGGGAGGGGAGGGAGGGGAAGGGAGAGGTATGAGGGAGGGGAGGGAGGGGGAGAAAGGAAGGAAGAGGAAGGGGAAGGGGAAGGGAGGGAGGGGGGAAGGAGGGAGGGAAAGGAAGGTAGAGGATGGAGGAAGGGGGGAAGGAGGGAAAGGGAGGGGAAGGAGGAAGGGTGGTGAATATGGATTTTTTTTTTTTTTTTGGGGGGGGGTAAGGATTGTAAATATTGTTTGTATTGTAGGTAGAGATATAAATGGAGAGAGATAAACGGCAGGAAAAGCATCTGATTTTTGTCATTTTTGTGATGATTGTAATATTTGTATTTAAAGTAGATATATAGATAAGGATAGTCAATGTGGGTATGTTTCAAAATTGAATCAGCTGATGGCCCTCTGGCACTCAATGAGGCAGTCATAACGATGAGTTATAACGAGGCACATTCTATTTCCAGCCTAAAAAGACGAGGTACTTTCTCGTTTTGCAATTGATACGTGAATGTAGAATTCTGACTTTTTTTGTTCTTTTTTTAAGTGTTATTCGAAAGCATCCCATAAAATAACTTCATTTCCTCGAAAATATTTCTAAGACGATCAAAATTTAACGACATTTTTCTCTCTCCCTCCGTCTCTCCTCCTCCTCCTCCCTCTACCCTTTTTCTTCTCCTTTTTTCTCTCACCTCCTCCCTTCCCCCTCCTCCTGCTTCCACTTCACCCCCTCCTCCCCCCCATCCCTCTCCTCTCCTCCTTCACACTTCCCTCTCCTCTCCCCCTTTCACTCTCCTTCCCCACTCTCTCCTCCTTCCTTCCTCCTACCCTCTTTACTCCTCCCCTTTTCATTCCTCCTCCTTCTTCCCCTTTCTCCTCCTTCCACTCCCTTTCCCTTTCCTTCCCCCACCCTCTTTCCCTCCTCCTCAACACTT
>NW_020870313.1:285161-295161 GCF_003789085.1 Penaeus vannamei
TCCTCCTCCTCCTCCATCGTCAAAACTACTCTTCTTTGAGTTCATTCTTATCCATCTCCTCCTCCTCCTCCATCGTCAAACCTACTTCTCTTCGAGTTCGGTCGTCCTACTCTTCGAGTTCGTTCTAATCCATCTTCTCCTCCTCTTCCTCCTCCTCCTCCTCCTCCAGACAAGCCCGTGGTGACCCTCCAGATGGGCAGCACCTTGGACCCCGAGAACATCAAGGAGGGCGACGACGTGTATTTCGAGTGCCACATCAACGCCAACCCAGAAGTCCAGCGGGTACTTTGGTATCATAATGTGAGTATCGAGAGAAGAGTCATTTTAATAACACGTTCGGGGTAGTGTGGATCGTCGGAAGGAGAGTCACTTGTGGAGAGGTTTAGATAAGATTATTTGATCTGTTTTGTTGAGTATTTTCATTAATTTTATGGGAAGGATAGTCACTTTTGGAGATGTTTAAATTCTATTAATTTGATCTGTTTTGTTGGGTATTTTCATTAATTTTATGGGATACTTGTTTATAGGAATATCTATTTACTAATGCTTGGGTTTTGTGTATGTAAAATGATGAACGTACGTTGGAAAGATACATGTACGTTTATAAACATGTCTAGGTAAACAAATACATATGCTCATGTTCAATCACACACACACATGCACACACATGCAACAAACACACACACACACAAACACACACACAACACACAAACACCACAAACAAACACACACAACACACACACACACAACACAAACAACACAAACACACAAACACACACACAACACACACACACACACACACACACACACACACACACACACACACACACACAGAGAAAGGTTATGCAAATCAACACCATACTTCTACCCCAAGGCATGACGACAAAGAAGCGTTCACAAACACACGCATACAGAACAGGTCATAAACAAGCACACACACCCACTCCCCCGCCCCCCACCGCCGCCCCCGCCCCCCCAGACCCCACGGACAAACACATCAGATAGAGATTAGAGAGAATATCGCCAAGAGAGAGAGAGAGAGAGAGAGAGAAAGAAAAAAAGGAGAGAAGCATTATCATAATTTCAAAGGTATCATCATCATCATCATCATCGTCTTCCATGTTGTCGTTCTTTGCTCTCCTATTTTTCCCTCGTGTTTATAATCCCAAAGAGCGCACTTGCAACGAAGGAGGGTAATGGTCTCGGAGATGCAGGAGTCTCCTCCCCCCCCCCTCTCTCTCTCTCTCTTTCGTCCTCTCTCTCCTCCCTCTCTCCTCTCTCCTCTCTCTCTCTCTCTCTCTCTCTCTCTCTCTCTCTCTCGTCTCTCTCTCTCTCTCTCTCTCTCTCTCTCTCTCCTCTCTCTCTCTTCTCCTCCTCTCCTCCCTCTCTCTCCTCCCTCCCTCCCATTTTCTCCCCTCCTCTCTCCTCCTCTCTCTCTCCTCCCTCCCTCCCCCCTCTCTCTCCTCCTCTCTCTCCTCGATCCCTCCCTCTCTCCTCCCTCTCTCTCTCCCCTCTCTCCTCTCTCTCTCCTCCTCTCTCTCTTCCTCCTCCCCCCCTCTCCCCCCATCCCTCCCTTTCTCCCCTCCTCTATCTCTCTCTCCCTCCCTCTCTCTCTCCTCTTCTCTCTCCCTCTCTCCCCACCTCCTTTCTAACGCTCATTCACATATCCCTCTCTCTCCTCCCTTTCTATCCTCCTTTACATTTTCTATTCTCTCTCACTTCTCTCCCTTCTTCCTCCCTTCTCTCCACTCAAACGTACTTCCCCATCCTTCTCTATTCCTGTTCTACGTTCCCCATATCTTCTTCTTTTCCTCCTATCCTCCTTCCCCCATCCAGATCCTCCTAACTCTACATCTTCCCTTTTATCCGTGTTACCCTTCTTCTCTCTCCTCTCCTCTCTCTCTCTCTCTCTCTCCTCTCTCTCCTCTCTTCTCTCTCTCTCTCTCTCTCTCTCTCTCTCTCTCTCTCTCTCTCTCTCCACTCACATACCCTGACCTCTTCCCCAACTCTCCTCCTTTCCCCTTTTATCAACCTTACTCCTCTTCCTCCCTTCTCTCTCCCCTCTTTCTTCTTACCTTGAGGCTCTCTCACTTGGTCTCATTAAAAATGTCTCTCTTTTCCTTTGTTCTCTGTTCTTCATCTTCTTGCTAGTGTCCTTGTGTATTTTCTTTGTTTTTCCCCTTTAATCTACTCTTTACCTTCTTTGTTTCCCTCTATCATTCTTTTACCTTTGCTTTTTTGTCCTATCTCTGTTCTTAATCCTTTCAACCATTTTCATTCCCCTGTTCTGTTATTGTTTATTCTATTACCCTCATAGTCTTCTTATTGTTTTCCTTCTTTTTCATATGCTTCCCTTCTCTTTTCATTTTCTTCTTCTTCTTCTTCTATTTCTTCTTCTACTTTTCTTCTTCTTCTTCTTCTGTTTCTTCTTCTCCTTCTTCTTCATTATCATCATCATCTTCCTCTTCTACTTCTCTTCTACTTCTTTTTCCCTTCCTTCTCTCTCCTCCTTCGGGTAATTCAAGTGCCAAAAATTCGATAAAATCCTTGGGATGAGAGAGTGAGTCTCAGCCACGCCCTTCCCCCCCCCCCCTCCTCCCGCTTCTCATTTCCTTCATCCTCCTCTTCTCCCCCTTCTTCTTATCCTCTTCCACCTCCTCCCTTTATCCATATTTCTTTCCCTCTTTCTCCTCCCCTCTCTTCCTTCTTCCCTTTCTTCTCCTCCTCGTTTCTCTTCTCACCTTTTCCCCCCCTCCCTTCTCATCTTCCCCCTCCACCCTTCTCCTCCTTTCTTTCTTCCTCCTCTCCTCTCATTTCCCTCCTCCTCCTCCTCCTTCTTCTCATGTTCCTTCTCCTCCTCTCCTTCCCCCTTCTTCCTCCCTATTCTCATCTCGCCCCATTTCTTCTTCCTTTTTCACTTTCTTTCTTTATCTGTTCCTTCTTAATCTTTTTATCTTTGTTTTTTTCATCTCAATTTTTCTAGTTCTCCATTCTTGTTTCTCCATTTTGATTTTTACTGTTTCTCTTCCCTCTTACTTGTCCTTTCTCGCCTCTCCCTCTTCCCTCCTTCCGTCCTCTATCTTGTCTTACGCCCTTTGTCCTATTCTTATTTTTCTCTTCTATTCCTGTATCTATTCCCCTTGTCTCCCCTCTTTCTCACTTCCTTTTATGTCTTCTACTATTTTACCTTCTTACCGCTTTCCCCTCTTCCTGATTTCTCCCCATCCTCCTATCTTCCCTCCTTCCCTCCCCTTTTGCTTCCCTCTTATTCTAGTTTCGCTTCCCTCCTTCCCTCTCTTCCCTTGCCTAGCTACATTTTTCTTCGATTTCTCTTTCCATTCTCTCGCTTCTCCTTTCTCCCTTTTTCCACTTCCTTTTTTCTTTCTTCATTCCTCTTTTCCTCCTTTCTTTTCCGTATTTCTCCCTTCTTCCTTCATCTCATTCCCCTCCACTTCGTTCCTTTCCCCCTCCAAACCCCAGTTTCACTCCCCTCCCTTCCCCTTCCCTCCTCTCTATCCATCATCACCCCCCTCCACCTCCCCTTCCATCTTCCTTCCCTCCACCTGCTCTTCCATCTTTCTCCCTGCTCTTCCATCCCCCAATTATCCTCCTCTCCCTGTCCCCTTCTGCTTCAGTATTCTTCCCCTCCTTCCTCCTATTCCCCGTACCCTTCAGCCCCCCCCCCCTCCCCTTCTACTGCGTCCCCTTTCCCTCTCTCTCCCTCCCGCCTTTCTATCTTCCTCCCTTTTTACTCCGTTCTCTCCTCTCCCCCCCCTCTCCCCCCCTCCCCTTCTATCTTTCTCCCTTTCTCTCTGGTCTCTTTCTCTCCTATCCTTCACCCCCCCCGTCCCCTTCCCCTTTTCCTTTGTACTCGCTTCCTCTTCCTCTCTTCCCCATCTTCCCTCCTCTCTCCCTCCCCTCCCTTCCGTCTTCCTCTCTCCTCTCCTTCCACCTCTCTCCCCTCCCCCCTCCCCTCCGTCTTCCTCTCCTCCCTCTCCCCTCCCCCTCCCTCCGTCTTCCCTCCTCCCCATCCTCCACCTCCCTTCCCCTCCCCACCGCGCCCCCCCCCCCACCCATATCGTGACTCCTTCTCAATGCCCCATTTACATTGCACGTTTACGGCATAATGACCCCAGGGTATCTCCATGATGCAATTGCAGCCTCTAAAACCTAATCGCTAGGCAGGAAAAAGAAGGAAGTTTCTCGGGATTTTTTTTTTCTATTTTTTTTTTTTTGGGGGGGGGGGTTGGTGGGGGGAGGGTGGGGTGAGGGGGAAGGGCTGAAATTTCGCTTTTTTGTTCTATTTGTTTCGCTCTCTCTATTCTCTGTTTTTTTCTGTTTCCCTCTCTCTTCTCTCTCTCTCTCTCTCTTTCTGTCTGTTTCACTCTTCTCTCTCTCTCTCTCTCTCTCTCTCTCTCTCTCTCTCTCTCTCTCTCTCTCTCTCTCTCTCTCTCTCATGCCATTCTTTCTTTCACTCTTCTTTGTCTCGTTTCACTTCGTTTTTTTTTTTTTTTTTTTTTTTTTTTTTTTACTTTTCCCCCTTTTTTTAACTCTTTCTTCCGTCGTAGAAGAGCAACAATACACATAAAAACTGGCGCTCAGAGAGTCTCAAAACCCCATTATTTTCCTATAAAGAATCTTGTTTACCTCATAGCAACAAGACGCCACTTACAACACCAGCTGCTTGACCTCTTCTCGAGACGAAACATCCACAAGTAATCTTACTATTTGCCATTCTCCTCCATCATCATTATCTCCTCTTCCTTCTCCCTCTACTTCTCTTCCCTCTCTCTCTCTCTTTTTTTTTTTTTTTTTTTTTTTTTTTAGCTACCATCTCCTTCCTCGCATCTCCTCCACCATATACATCTTCCCCTCCCCTCCCCCCCTCCCTTCTCCCTTCAACCGTCACTTTTTTTCCACATCTCCTTCCTCGTAAACAGCATATTCTTAGACGCAGGGATCACATTACAGCGCAATGCCTAGCTATAATCACCCTCACATGCTGTAGGGTGTACTGCAGGGTCGCCATGTGCCTCCCATTCGGTTTCTTAAGGATTCCGACCTTGGATTCACTGCCTTGTTGGGTTGGTTGTTTCCCTTGGGTGAAGTGGGTCTTTGTCTCTTAAGATTTTGTTTTTGTTGCTATTGTTATTTCTGTTGGTATTTTTATTTTTGTTGGGGTATCATTTTGTTGTTGTTTTTGTTTCCCTTTGGTTGAAGTGGTTCTTTTTCTCTTAAATTTTGTTTTTGTTGATGTTATTATTTCTGTTGCTGGTATTATTAGTTTTGTTGTTATCATTGTTGTTGCTTTTGGTTTAGTGTAGGTATCATTATTTTTATTATTATTATCATTACTATTGTTATCGTTATAGCCTTTATTATTATCATTATTATTATATCATCAATTGTCACTACTGTTATTATCAATATCATCTTTATTATCATTATTAATAGTATTATTATGTTTATTATTAATATTTTTATTATTACCATAATTATCATCATTAACATTAGTAACACTATCAATTTTATCAGCATTTTCATTGTCATCATGTCATCAATGTTATTATCAATATCATCACTTCTTTAAATTCCCTCTTTAAAAATCTTTAAAAATCTCCTTCCTTTAAATTCCCTCTTTATCTCCCTCCTTCTTTAAATTCCCTCTTTATTCCCTCTTTAAATTCTCCCTCTTTATCTCCCTCCTTCTCCCTCCATCGCAGGGCAAACCTCTCGAGCACCGCACCAACCGGGGCATCATCATACAGAATCAGACGCTGGTTCTACAGGAGATCAACCGAGAATCAGCTGGATTCTACACTTGTCGAGCCGTCAACATGGAGGGGGAGGGAGAGAGCCAGCCAGTGGAACTCCAAGTTATGTGTAAGTGTATTTTTTCGGTTTTATTTTTGGGTAAGTTTTGGGTGTGTGGTGGTGTGTGTGGCTGTGATGTGTGTGTGTATGTAAGGGTTTTATTGATGTTATTGTTATTAATTATTATTATTATTATTATTATTATTATTATTATTATTATTATTATATTATTAATTATTATTATTATTATTATTTCTTATAATTATTATTATGTTATTGTTATTTCGTAGGGTTTTCAGTGGGTTGGGTACTTAGTAGTGGTATGTAATATAGGAATAATTGTGTGTGTGTGTGTGTGTGTGGTTTCCGTTGAATATTATCGAGTACGGTTGGTTGTGTATTTATGGGTAGTATGGTATGTATCACAAGGATTAAGGCTATGTGTGCCTTATGTATAATGTGGTATGTCCTTGAATAATTTTTTGTGTATTTGGAGTGTATTCATTGTTGTATGCATGTATATTTGTATATAAATGTGCGCTTGAACTGTTGAGTGAGGGAAATTATATATTACTGTATATATATATCACTAGGACCATGGTTGTGAAACTTGTACATTATTTGCCGAGTTGCATTAAAGTGAGTAGCTGAATGTAACCATATTACAACAGCTGCGTCTAGAATGTACAATGGATCATGTATTATAACGTATAATGAATCAATACCTTACTTTTGTTTTTAATTCTATATACGATCTACTTTGTAAGTTCTGAATTATCCTGTTTTGATATACATTAGACAGTATCTTTACACTACCTAGATATACGCATTACCATAATGGAAGGGTGTATCTATTATGTATCATTTGCTGAGAGCTTTTACCCATAATGTAGGAGCGTTGCATCATCTATGAAGGGCGCACATGTATGCCAGATGCTTTATCCGACAATTGGGAATTCCTAGTTCGAAATAATGCTTTGTAAATGTTGGAAGATATGTCAGCTGTGGGATGAGTTAATTATTCAGTTCCTAATTATCATACCTGCTTTAAGCGAAGGGGTAATATTTTAAAATGAGATCCGATGCCCAAAGTGCACCTGTGTAATTATTCATGTCATTTTTTTTTTTATTATCATCGTTACTCTTGGTAAATCCCTTGCTTCTGTAATTTTTATTGGATTAAAATTACGGCATAGAGAGGTGATAAAGTATTCAAAATGGCAATGACATTATCCCAAGGTGTTTAGGTAGATAGATATTTGCGTAGGAGTGTGTATTTTTATGTCTCTTTATGTCTATCTGTATATCTGTCAACCTATCTATCTGTAGACATATACATACTGTGCACGCACAAAAAAGAGAAAAGAAAAAAAAAAAAAAAAAAAAAAAAAAAAAAAAAAAAAATATATATATATATATATATATATATATATATATATATATATATATATATATATATATATATGAATATATATATATATATATATATATATATATATAATATATATATATATATATATATATATATATATATATATATATATATATATATATATATATATATATATATATATATATATATATATATATATATACATTGCAACGGGAACGACGAAGGGAAGGCAAGAAAAACACACGAATATGCCTTATATTCGTGTGTTTTCTTGCCCTTCCCTTCGTCGTTCCCGTTGCAATTTGTTCAACATGAATTCCACATACATACATACATACATATATATATATATATATATATATATATATATATATATATATATATATATATTAATATATATATATATATATGTATATATATATATATATATATACATATATAATATATATATATATATATATATATATATATATATATATATATATATATATATATATATATATATACACACTCATTAGTATGTATGTGTGTGTTTATGTGTGTACTGTATGTGCATATCTACCAATACATAGGTAGACAGATATACAGATAGAAATATAGACAGACATAAAGATACAAAGACAGACAGATAGAACAACAGGTACAGAAAGCTAGAAATATCGATATTTGGATGGACATGTATGTATCTATACCAGTGTGTACGTAAGTCCGTGTATATCTAAATCCTATATATATATATTATATATATATATATATATATATATACTATATATATATATATATATATAATATATATATTATATATATATATATATATATATATATATATATATATATATATAATATATATATATATATATATATATATACATATACATACATATAATTCTACAAAAGAAGTAAAAAACAACAAACAAACAAACAAAAGTAGCAAGCACAGGGAAATGCGAGAGGCAACTTGAGCCAAAACTTACTTAAGAAACGAATCTGCGTTTTCTCTTGCATGAAAAAGCTTTTATAAATAGGTTAAGACACGGAATACCACGTTTCTCCTTCACGAATCAAAAGGCTCCGTTTAAAAGGGGGGAAGAAAATGCTATATGCACTTATCCTTTGCTTGTATATATACGTATGTTCATGCATGAATAATGGGGGAGGGGGGGGGGGGAGGGGGGGAGGGGTATGGAGAGATTGTTAAAACAGGATTTCTTTCGTGTGTATAAAGTTATATGTATATATTTCTCGTTACGAAAATATATTTTTTTTTTTTTTATACATAAACATATGTATGGGTGACGGCGTTGCTTGTCAAACACATACACACGTGCATACTAACACAGATACTTACATATCTAAATACACACAAAGAAACAGACGTACATACCCTATACGGGCACACACGCACGCTCAAACAAACAAATAAACACACACACACACACACAAAGACACAATATCTACATACACACAAAAACATACTCACATACTCCTTATACGGACAAACACGCACAAAACAAATAAACACACACATACCTACAACACACAAAGACATACGAACAAACAAACACACAAAAACACACACACACGCACAAACATACAAACACACACACAAATACAAACAAGCACGCAACACACAAATTCACTCCCCCTCTCCCCCCACCCCTCCCCCACCCAGGCACCGCCCACCCTCTCTCCAAAGGGGAAAAACCTAATTCAAACATTTTTGACCTTAATAAGGAAAATGACAGCAGGAAGACATAGAGACGGTCGCCTCAGCCCGCGGGGACTTATCACTCAGACGGCCTGACGCACGTTCGGGAAATAATTCATTAGGCTGTAATTAAGAAGTTGTAGAGTGATTAGCGCATCTTGGAACTTGTGATTGGGCTGTTTGTGGGTGTGTTTCCCATACGTCGTGTGTGTGTGTGCGCGCGCGCGCGTGTGTGGTGATGTTGTGTTCGTGTGTGTGTGTATGTTATGAAAATGTATATGTATATATATGTATTACGAGCAATGATGATAATGGTGATACAAAAATGATGCTATTGATAATGATATCAATTATGATAACGGCAGCATATGATAACTGTGACATTAGAAGTAATTGTATCTATCATAAAATATAAAGATAATTAAATTCGTAATGACAGCAATGATAATGAGGGTGATATAGAGAATGATAGTAATAGCAACAATGACAATAAAGATAATAATGATGGTAACACTACTATTGACAATATAGTAATGACATTAACACTAATGATGGTAATAATAGCAATGCTCATAATATGATTATAAATCATCATAACGGGGACAACACATATCACTTCTACAGTATAAAAGCAATAAGGAGAGCAGTAATAAGAATAGTTATCTCAGTCCTTCACATTCATCCTCTAAGTGCTCTGCTGAGGACCCGAAGTGAAAGGCAGGTTCCTCCCAAGTTCACGACGCCTGCTCTCCTTTAAGAAACTTCATCATATGCCGTAGTATAACTCGGTCAGTGGACACTCCTTCATTCGGTTTTGTCTTTAGAGAAATTTATATCATTTCGCTTCTGAGATCGATGGAAAAAAGAAGACACAACACACTTTCAAGGGGACGGTTATGCCCCCTCGCCGTGTATGGGCATCCGAAACGTCCCTCTCAAGATTGTATAAAATGAAATGCCTCCTGATACTCCAACTTTAACATGTAAATGTCCATTAGCATCACTTTACAAGTTTTGCATCGTAATGCATCTTAGGAGTCCCAAAGTCTTCTATTAAGTCTTCCATTAAATGCTTGTGACTTGTA
>NW_020870313.1:300161-305161 GCF_003789085.1 Penaeus vannamei
AAAAAAAAAAAAAAAAAAAAAAAACTTTCACCTGTGCAGCAGAACAGAAAAGGAAATTCCGAACAAATGCCCCTCCTATCTGTACCACAGAGGGAAAACAGTGCTATGATCGGTGCTCCTAATATCAAGAAACATAAGATAGCATTTATGTTGCAATAAAAGTCACCGGTATTGCACTTATTGTTTGTGTTATGTTCGCTGTTGTTTTGTGATGAACCCGTATTTCGTGCAGAAATATCCTATCATATCTTGTGTTGTTATTATTGCCTTTTTTTCTCTCTCTTTTTTTTTTTTACTGATTGTTTTTTGTTTTTCATCACAATGTTTATAATTAGGTGATGGTGGGTAATGATATAGAATGAAGATATGATAGTAATGATGATGTAAAATAATAATAACAATAATAATACTTTTTCATCCAATTTAAAAATGGGTTAATTTTTTCCAATGATAAATAAAATTGGTTAATAAGCAAAATAAAAAGGTGAAAACCCAGTAAACAGCATATAATGCATTTATTACTAAGACTCTTTAATGTATGATAATGGGAATGATGATGCAATTTCATGATAATAAAAGTTACGATATGATAGCGCTAGTAATTGATGATACTCTGATAATGGAAAGGTATAATTGATCTGCATGTTTAGATAAAGAAACAACGAAGTAATGTACATATGAGTGCGTATCAATGATTAATACTAAAGAAATAAAAATAAACTGGTCAATGATATAAAAATATTTAATTATAACAATAATACCAGATAAGCAAACCAATAAAGGATGATAGAAATCTGATAGATCCATGTGATTGATAATTATCTGAGTTGCATCCGGCTGTGTTTACACAGTAATGCTACATATATACATATATTGACTCTACATATCTATATACTATTATACTCATATATATATATATATAGTTATGAATACATATTACTATTATCATTATATATTGAGCCTATATAACCTTAAGTATATATTATCACATATATAGTAACTATACATTATGTATACATAACATAATAATATATACTAGTATATATTGTAGTATGGGTTCTACTTAGTATGATATATAACTATAGATATCATATAGATATATAGTATATTCATAGTTATATATACTATATAGTATATAATATATCAATAAAAGTATATAATATGCCAGTATATACACATACATACTATAGGCTATAGTAAAACATTATATAATAGTACGCTAATTTATACGATATAGATATTATATATCAGTTTGTGTGTGTTGTGGTGTGTTGTCGGCCCGTGTGTGTGTGGATGTGTGCTGGTGTCAATAGTGTGTGGTGTGTGTGTCGTAACGACTATATTAGTACATATAGCTAATTATAAGTAGCTTTATTTATCGTATGATACCTATAGCTATATATAACAATAGTATATATATTTATATATATATCAACCTATATATCATGGCGGGTACATACATAATACCATACACTAGATTACTTGATAACTAACTCAGTAAATACATAGCGTATATACCGACTATACTATACTAATATACTTATATAGAGTATATATATATACTTTGACTGATTATATATCTAAATATTAACGACTAGATATACGTATCAAGCATTACCATAACATATACACTTATATACATAAATAAAATAACATAATAACAATAAAATAAATCCTACATATATCAAACCAGCTACACGCTATTATATAGTGACTCAGCTTTATAGTAGTACTATATTACATATAAAGTTATAATATGCATATGCTACCCTCCTATACTGCTGTGTCGTACCCGATGCAGGGATGTGTTGCTGTGTGCGTGGGTGCGACATGCCGCTGTGCTGGTGTGGGGTGAAGCTCCCGGCCCTGCCTTTCGGCCCTCAGTGCCTCAACGTTCGGGGCGAGCGGCTTTTTTGCGTCGCGTGTTGTGTTTGACCCCCGGCCCCCGGGGCCCGCGACGTCAGCCAGACCGGGCTCCGCCCCCATGGATCTGGATGCTGTGTCGCGTAACCGGAGCTCGCCCAGGGTGAGTGTCGCAGTTGAAGGTGCTGCCGTGAAACCCTGGCCACTCATGAGGTCGTTGTGAATGTGGCCAGGTATACATAGTACATACCAGTACATACACTTAAACTCCCGCTCTCAGTATACTATATTTATATATATATATAATATATATACTATATATATATATATAATTATATAAATATATTTATATAATAAATATGTCATGTGTGTATTAATACATAATATATCATATATATATTTATATATATGTATATATTTATATACTATATATATATATATATATATATATATATAGATATATATACATACTACATAGTGTCGTCTGGTGCGGTGCGTGTGGAGTAGTAAGGTATGTATAGACTAGGGACAGACGCACAACACGTCGATTATGAAACTAAACATTCAATCCAATGAGAAGAAAAGGGAAGACGAGGAACCGTCCGAGAAGCTAGCGTCTGGGCCCGCGCCCCTCAACTTTTGAAGTCTCGCTCCCCGCCTGCCCCTTCGCTCAGACTCTTAGTGCAACGATCTGTCAGAGAACAACGGACGGGTAAAGTTGGCAGTCTGGCGCATGTGGCAAGAGAGAGAGGCGCCAAGACGGGGCCGTCTCCCGGGAAAGCGCGGAGAGGCAGGAAGGCTGGCCCCGGCCAATGCCCGAACCGGACGATTAGAACCCTGGCGAGACACGACGCCGTAGGCATCCGGCACGGGAATAAGACACCAGGACTCCCCCTGAGGGCTAGACGGACAACGGAGGGGCCCCGAGAGGAGACCCGACCCTCGGCGACTGACAGCCGTTGCCGCCGGCCGCCCACCGACACCCAATGAGGACGAAAAGGCGCGAGTCCTGCGCATGCGGGCCGCAACTCTGCGGGCCGAGCCGGGGCAATCGCACCCCCAGGGGGCCCGGCTGCCCCGTCCGCAGGCGAGCGGACGCAAGACGGGACGACGGGATAGAGGAGACAAGGCGACGGGCAGCCCAGGCGGCAGGACACTTGCACTGAACGCAATAGGCCGAGCCCACCCCGCAAGAAGGAGTGTAGCGAGTTGACTGGGAGAGGGACTCTCAAACGGGGGGGGGGCGGGAGGCCCAGGAAGGAGCCTAGCCGCAGCGGCGACGGGCGCCGGCGGACGGGCGTGCACGGGCGGGCCGCCGGCCCCGGTACCGCGCGGAGACACAGGCCGCGCGCACCGCCCCAGGAGCAAACCCCCCGACATAGCGTGAAGCGAGCGAGACGGCGCGACCCGCGTGGTAGCCGTCCGGCCAGGACCATCGCGTCAGGACTAACGGCACGCGCCACAGGCGACGAAACCACAATGCGGGCCGTGTCCAGTCGGCCGTAGGGAATAGGCAGCGGGGCCAGCCAGGGGGCGGCGGTCCGGATGTGAGGGTCTCCTAAGCTGGCATCAGGGAGAACAAGTGAGGGGAGAGAGGTACACGGCACGGGTGGAGGCGGGCAACGGAGCACGGCGCGAAGGAAAGGCCGAGGATCGAGAGGAAGTGCGTGAGGACAGCGCGGAGTCGGGCGGCCAGGCTACTGGCTCGTGAGGATGGGCTCGGAACCGACTGTTGGAGAGATCAGGCGACCAACGGATTGTCTCCGGCCCGCAGGGAGATGTCGGGATGAGAGGCCCATGAGAAAAAGCGAGCACGCGAGAGTCAATCGCAGGCCCCGGCCAGCGGAAGCCGGCAGGAAAGCGCCAGGGGAGCATGACGGAAAGAGGGCAGGGAGACAGGTGGAGGCAAAGCAAGCGGAGAGAGGAGACGGAAGGGCCCTCTACCGATGGCAGCTGAAACGTCGGCGTTATCAGGGAAATGGAATACACCTCATAGCCGGCAGGGGGGAAAGAAACGAGGGTCACCAGTGGTGGAGGAGGAGAAACGGAGAGGGTCAAGGACAAGGGCAGACAAAGACACCGCCCCCCAGGTCCTACCACAGATGAACAAGGCGCAGTCCGCGTCGAGCGTACCCTTCCAAGAAAGAGAAAAAACCTTCATAGAGGACACAAAGCAGTAGACAAAGACTGAGCAAGCCCACTAGAGTATGATGACACGGATGGCAGCCTTACATCCTCCCTTCTCCTTCTGCCAGGACCCTAAGACGACCGAGACTCGCCCAGTTGTTTTGCCCGGCCGAACGGGCCGAGAGCGAGAGAGGACAGACGATTAAGAGGAACGAGAGAAGAGAAGAGAGAGAGAAGAATCAGGATACAGAGCAATGAAGTAAGCAGAGAAGAAAGAGAGAGAGCGAGAGAGTGAGAGAGAGGCGATGAGACCGAGAGAGCAGAGACTCAGAGCAGACGAGACGACCGCACCCGACCGGCGCGGCAAGAGAGAGGAGCATAGGAGATTGAGGAGAAGGAGCAGAGAGAGAGAGAGAGAGAGAGAGAGAGAGAGAGACGGAACGAGGCCCGGACGAGAGAGAGAGAGAGCCGGATACAGAGAATGAATGTAAGCGCGAGCGAAAGAAGAGAAGAGAGAGCAGAGAGAGAGAGAGAGAGAAAAGAAAGACACTCGAGCAAATGCAATCGAGTGGAAGAACAAAACCAGGATCTTTATGAACATCCCAAAGTCGAAAGCAATATTCTCACTAGGGGATTTATCTTCACTTTTATACCAATAGTTCACGAGGACGAAAAAAAAAAATAACAGCAAAAAATGACGCCAGTTACCAAGAGAGAGCAAAGGGTTCAGAACCAAAGGAAACTCATAAAGATACGTGGATATTGCAATCACTTTGATAAATTTGTCCATTGATATCCTATGTATCATAACTTACGTAAACTATATCTTGTGAAGGGGAATGGAAAGGGAAAGTGTAACTCTGTTGAGAAAAAAAAAAAATACTTTTTGCAGTCGATTCAATGGGTATTAAATGGTATTGCTGGTTTAACCTCTCTCTCTCTTCTTTTTTTCATTTCTCTCTTTTCTTTTTTTCTCTCTCTTCTTTCATTCCTCTCTTTCTTTCTCTCTC
>NW_020870313.1:310161-312661 GCF_003789085.1 Penaeus vannamei
AGTCCCCTTCTTCTCCCCCCCCCCTCCCACCATCCTCTTCTTCCTCCTCTCCCTCCTCCTCTATTACGTGATCTGTCTTCTTGCCGTCAGAGCGCGGACCGTCTGCAGGGATTATTATCAGATGTCTCCCAAGGGCTGTCTGTGATTGCCACTCTCTTGCCTCCGTCCTTGGCTTTCGTTATTATGGCTTGTTTGTTTCTTGTATGTTTCTCCCTTCCTCTTGCTGTATATATATATGTATATATATATATCTATATATATATATATATATATATATATATATATATATATATAATATATATATATATATAATATATAATATATATATATATATATATATATACACACACACACACACAACACACACACACACACACACACACACACACACACACACACACACACACACACACACACACACACACATATATATATATTATATATTATATATATAATATATATAATATACATATATATATATATATATATATATATATATACATACACATATACATATATACACACCTGTGTAAATGCCATTCAATCTGCCTCTCTGTCTCTCTCTCTCTCTTTCTCCCGTGTCATGCATCTCCTGCTCCTCCGTCCCCTGCGTCTCGTCCGCTTCACGCCGCTCCCCCGGCTGTTCCTCGTCCTTTCATTCGCCTTTTCATGGCAACTTTGCGCCACTCACTCCGAAGTTTATTCCTTGCGAGGTGTGGGGGAGAGGGAGAGAAAGAGGGGGTAGAGAGGGAAGAAGAGGGAGGAAGGAGAAGGCTAAAAGGAAGTAGGAAAGAAGAACAGAGAGGATGGTTAAAAGAAGAAGACAAAGGGAGATTCAGCGAATAAGAAGGGAAGAAAATATTAGAGAATAAGACGGATAGGGAAATGGGAAGAGAAAACAAAAGAAGGAGCGAAGGACAAGCAAGAGGAAGGAATGAGAGGAAGAGAGAGGCATAAGCAAAGAGAGGAGGGGGAGAAAGGGGTAACCGAGAGGAAAGGGAAATAGGAAAGGAAAAGAGGAGGATAAAAGAGCCAAGAGGAAGATAAGAGATAGTCAAGAAGAGGAGAGAAGAGGAGCAAAGGGAAAGCCGGAAAGAGGAACCAAGATGAGCGGAAAAAAACAAACAATAGGAGAAAGAGAAAGCAAACGAAGAGAGAAAGAGGAAGCAAGAGGACCAAGAAGAGGAGGAAAGGCAGAAGTAATTGCATGAGCTTCCTCTCGCCGTCCTCTCCCGGGCCCTTCAGCCACTCCTGCTCGCTTGACCTTACCTGACCTAAGAAGTTCCGGCAATTACTGCCTTGTGCCTGAGTCGCCCTCGCTCGGGTCGCGGCGCCGCGCGGCCAGCTGCTGCTCGCCCCCTGCGCCTCCTCCCTTCAGGCGCTTCTTATGTGTGTGTCCAATGTATATATATATATATATATATATATATATATATATATATTATATATATATATATATATATATATATATAATATTATATATATATATATATATATGTGTGTGTGGGTGTTGTGTTGTGTGTGTGTGTGTGTGTGTGTGGTTGTGTGTGTGTGTGTGTGTGTGTGTGTGTGTGTGTGTTTGTGTGTGTGTCCTGATTGTGTGTTAAAGAATCATTTTGAATATCATGACGCATTTCCCTCGTTCCTCATCTGCTCACGGGACTAAGTGTTATATTCAGAAGAGGAAATGAAGGAGGAAATTTGGTGGAGGAGGAAGAGACGAAGTAAAAAGATAAGAAGAATAAGGATATGATAATGATGATGAGGAAGAAGGAGAATAAAAAGAATTAGAATACAAAAAAATGAAGAGTAAGAAGAAAAAGAAGAAGATGAAACAGGAAGAAGTAGAAAAAACGAAGAAAGAGTAAGAAGAAGAAGGAGGGAGGCGTAAGGAGAAGAAGAAGGTAGGAAGAGGAGCAGGAGAAGAAGAAAAAGAAAAGAAGAGGAGCAAGATGGAGAAGAAGAAAGAGGAGGATGAGTAGTAGAAGGAGAAGAAAAAAAAGAAGAAGGAGGAGGAGAGAAAAAAAAGGAAAGGAGAAGAGAAGGGAATCAGAGAAGAAGGAAGAGAGGCAGAAGGAGAAGAAGACAGCGCCTGCCTCACGAATCCCCGAACTTAGATGTAATTAAGGCGCCGAGAACCAAGGAGGCGACAAAGAAGGGCGTCCTTCTCTCTTCGCCCGGAAGGATTTCCGGGAAATCTGAGACACGGGCTGTATTTTGATTACTTTTCTTTTGCTGAAATATTCTATCGACAGGATGCAAAAGATGAGAGTGTGAGGGAGGGAGAGTGAGAGGGTGGGGAGGAGGAGAGTGTTTGGGAGGGAGGGAGGGAGGGGGTGGAAAAAGGGGGAAGGAGAGAGAGAGGTTGAAAGAGCAAGAAAAGATGAGAGAGAGAGCCTTAAGACTGAGAGGTGAGACCAAGAAAAAGAGAGAGAGGAGGAGGAGCTGAGAGAGAGAGATGAGAGAGAAGAGAGGAGAGAGAGGAGATGAGAGATGAGAG
>NW_020870313.1:317661-325161 GCF_003789085.1 Penaeus vannamei
CTTTTTTTTTTTTTTGCTTGTGTATTTTTTGAGTTGTTTTTATTTGTGTGTTATTTTTTCTTGTCTTGCTTTTTGCTTCTCTCTCTTTGCCTGTCTGTCACTTTCTCTCTCTCTCTCTCTCTCTCTTCTCTCTTCTCTCTCTCTCTCTCTCTCTCTCTCTCTCTCTCTCTCTCTCTCTCTCTCTCTCTCTCTCTCTCTCTTCTCTCTCTTCTTACTCTTTCTCTTTCACATACATACATTACATACACAGATACACACACCCAGACTCGTACACGAAAGACCCACAGATACACACACCTTCACACATACACAATCCCATATGCACCTCTACCTACATACACATACATACATTCAGACGAAAAACACACATTACACAACGTACAAACGTAAACAACACACACATACACACATACAAGCGTAAACAAATACACATGTGCGCACGCATGCTTACCCACATACGTTTACACATGTACACGCGTCTGTATGTCACAAGCATTTAGACGCATTAAAGTGGCTCATAACTTTTTTGTGTACTGCAAACTTACGCAAAGTTCTTATGCTTCCTTTATTACAATTAAGCGTGATTAGCAGTTCTCTGTAAAAAAAAAGAAAAAAATGGTTTAATTGCCTTCCATGTACGCCCTTTCATTCTCCCCTCTGTTCGTTTCGCTCTATGTCCCCCTTTTATTCGCTTCTCTGTTTCTCGCTGTTTCTCTCTTAGCTCTCTGTCTGTTTTTTTTTTCTTTATTATTCTTTTTTTCTGCATCCGCCTCTTCCTTCTCTGTTTTTCAGTCTCCTTATTCCCCCTCACTCATTCCCTCTTTCTTTCCCATTTTCCCTCTTTCATCTCTTCCGTCTCCTTTCTCCTTCCGCCTTCTTTCTCCCCTCTCTCCTCCTTCATCTTCCCTTCCTCCTTCCTCCATCCACAGTTCCAACCTTTCCTTCTTCTCTCTCCCTTCCTTTTCCTCTCTTTTCCTCCTTCAGTTTTTGCTGTTCCTCCCTCCCCCCCTTTCACCCCAAAAAGCCCCCCTTGCTGTTCCTCCCTCACCCCCTCCCCCCTTTCTAACACCCACTCACCTCTCCCCCCACTCACCCCCTCTCCCTTCTCTCTCCCCCCAGGCCCCCCCACCCTCTTCGAATTCACCCCCGTGTTGGGCGTGGTCATCGGCGTGGTCCTCGCCCTCATCCTCATGGCCCTCGTCATCATGGTGGTCATGAAGATGCGCAGGCCGAGTCCGGGGCTCAACGGGGCGCACGGCTCGAACGAGGAGCTCAAGGGCGACCTGGAGAACAAGCCCCTGAACGTGGGCGTGCTGGGCGGAGGGCCGAGGGTCAAGGAGAGCGCGAGCGTGGGCGAGAGCGAGGACAACGACCCGGACATCATTCCGCACAAGACAGGTGAGGAGGCGTGAGAACTTGGGATTTCCACGTCTTGCTTGTTGTTGTTATTGTCATTATTACTACTAATACTATACTAATGATAGTTATATTACAATCAATTATATGTTATCTCAGTTATTGCTGTTATCATCATTATTATCATACTTTATATTATTTCCTCTTGTTATAACTATTCTTGTAATCATCATTATCATTGCTTATTATCAGTATTGTTGTTTATTATTATTACTATTTTCATTGTTATTATTATTATTAGCATTATTATTTTTGTTTTTGCAATTATTTGATAATAATTACTATTATTGTTGTTATAGCATTAGAATAGTATCATTACTATGATTATTATCATTATTGCGATGATTCTTATTATCACCATTGAGGAGTATGTTGGTCAGACTCCCACCACAAAAAATAAAGACAATAACAAGAAGAACAACAATATCTACCTAACGACCCACAAAAAATATTCAGCGAGTATAAACATCAACCCGGCCGGTATGCATAGCCGAGGTGGCAGCGCCATAACTCTACGGGAACACGACGCCAGATTTCAGTACTGACATTCGATCTTTTTCTCCCCTCCCGTCTGTTGACAATAACAGAGTGTTGTTTTGTGTTTACTTACAGATGTCATGACGTACCAGGACTACGAGAGTATAGACAGGAAAGGGCCCGGACGTGGAGGAACAAATATTGAGAGTGTACCGTCAGTACGCACTCTACCCCACACGGTAAGTCACACCAGGAAAAAAAAAAGTTTTTTTGTTTCCAAAAATTACTGATATAAGACTTTCTAGCTGTTGTAAATAAGATATAAGTGTTATATTATATATATGTTGCTTACTCATAACTTCTTTTACTTCATTTTGTAATTTTAGCTTCCACGTTTCACTCCTTAGATATTAGGAAGAGAATGCGTTAACATTCAAAAGAATTAAGTAAAAATGCTTCGTATATAGTACTATATTCATATGAATGCACACATACACACAGGAGCACAACCACTAACCAACACACCACAATACACACACACACACAGACACACACACGACGCACACACACACACACACACACACACACACACACACACACACACACACACACACACACACACACACAACACACACAACACACACACATATATATATAACAACAAACACACATATATATATATATATATATATATGTATATATATATATATATATATATATATATATATATATATATATATATATACTATAATAGTATATATATATATATATATATATATATATATGTATATATATATATATATATATATATTCCTATCGGTTCCTAAGTGGAAATACATTTACAAATTTGTATATATACTATATACGTCCGTTTATACAGGAAATCCGTATTTGTATGTACATAAATGTATGGGAGTACACAAGAGTACTTATTCTGACACATTTCAATTGAACTCTTTTGCTTCTTTGTTTGTTCTGGCCACATCAGTCACAAGATCACAAGCTAGGGGATCCCATGCCACTCCCGAGCAGGTCATAGACACTTCAATCCCACAGACACCCGGCCTTCAGCTTACCAACACCTTATGTTAGTCACCTGGAGTTCCTTATCTCTCTTTTTATCCACCTCCTCTCTCCCCACCTCATTGAAAAGAAGAGCAACAAATCTTCCCTTTGAAAAATATTCTTTGAAAGAACTGTCTCACTTTTTCAAAAGAAAACATGTATAGCCTTGACAATAAAAATAAAATCCATACATCCCTCACCACCATACCCCCCCCCTCCCCTTTGAGGTTTAGAGAGGCAGAGTGAAGCTTAGAGCTTAGAGTCACCGAGCTCTGCCTCAGATCCGTCCCACAGTCTATCCCCGGACGAAAAGAAGGCAGAAGTCCCATGCATGTCTTATAACCCGAAGGGACGAGCTCCTGTCCTTTTTAAAGTTTTGTGCCGAATCTGCATATTGCTCAACTACTAGATATTTTGCCAGGGTCCTTGGTCAGCGCAGGACCTAAAATCCTGTGGCCTTTTATGGCGTGTGTTTCCCTTCCTCTCCTCTTCCTTCCCTTCCCTCCCTTACTTCTCTGTCCTCATTTACCCTTTCCTTAGCCTGACGTGTTGAGTGGAGAGCGGCAGCGGATTGTCCCTTTATAGCCTGTATGTAGGTTACCTCGTTTTTTTTTCTTTCTTTTCTTTTCTTCTTCTTCCTTTTTTGGGGAATGGGGTATTCGTTTGGTCTTTCTTTGCTTTGAGCTCTCTCTCTCTCTCTCTCTCTCTCTCTCCTCTCTCTCTTCTCTCTGTCTCTGTCTCCTCTGTCTCTCTCTCTCTTTTCTCTCTCTTTCTCCCTCTCTTCTCCCTCCATCTCTATTCCTTCCTCAATCATCAACCAATAGTAAGGGTCCCGCCCCTCCCCAACATCCCCTCCTTCCCCATGCATCCCCCCTCTCCTTTCCCCATCTCCTTTTCCCCCCCCCTACCCCCACCACATCCACCTAACCCCTTCCACCCCAAACTCTCACTCATAGATACACCCACACATTTTTAGTACGAAGGAGCTTGTGCCTTCCCCAGAATGAAATTTTAATGTCAGAATCCCCCCTCTGAGATTAGCCTCAATTCATCCCTATCACTGATGCGATTCCACTGATAAAAGATCAATTAATTCCACCGCAGGCGGCACAGCAATCATCATTTTACACTCCAGGTTAGTCTACGAAATAAAGAAGGAATTGCAAGCGGTCACAGCATGCACCACTCCCCAAGCATGGGACACAGAGTCAAAGCATGAGAACTTTTAGCTTTAGTTCACTCATCGACTAGACTCTTGTAGAATGTAGCATGAACCCCAGACACGAAGTAAGACAGTACACCAGGGGGGAAAGATGCATCTTGGAGTTTTATTTCCATGATCAAAATAACTTAAAAGACTAATAACAATAACGAATCTTTTCTGCTGTCGAGATGAATTTTGGAATCTGTGTAAAGTCTCATTCAAAGATTTTAGTGCAAGGCCCGTCTAGCCCAAGACTTTTTTGAAGTATTCTTTATATCTATTCATTTAATTATTTTAACACGCAGTTTCATTTATCAGGACCTTTGTCCTCACACGAAGCTAGCATGTGCATGCCGTACTTATGGTCACTCTCAGTCACAATAATAACTCTCCTATTCCACACTATTCACTGGCATATTTTCTTAACTAAACCATTTTCTTGTCCTCTTGGTGTAAGATATTGAATAACCTTTGGACTCCACTTGCCAAAAACGCCCCAAACCGGTGAAGCATGTGTTCAGTGACACTCTAGACTCCCTCCTGAATTTGCATATCCTCTCCTGAAGTGCTTAAGGTTCCCCCTGACAACTGTTCATATTTTTGTTCTCGTGTAATCAGATCGAGAGTTTGCATTACACTCTCTGTGCAGTTCATTTTCCAATAGTCAGTGGCTGCTGTTTGAACACGTTCGCTTTGTAAAACGACCGTCAGTGTCATCTTTCTGAATCAAAGGAAACTTCTTGTTTGGTCAGTGTCCTTGCTCATGAGACTTGATAGAGACGAACACCCGTTTCGGTAGAGCCTTCCGGCGCCGCGGCCGCCCCTAACCCCTGCCTCTGTCTTCTGCAGCATAACCAGAGCCTCCCGACCAATAGGGCGTCCTACCGCCGCCGACCTGCCCCTCCCGACCCCACCCAGCCAGGCTACCAGGTCAGCGCCACCGACACTGTGCCTCTTCGTCGCCCAGACGAGGAGCGCCTATACCAGCCCCTGCCCAACCGAGGACCCCGCCGCGCCCGCCGCCCGCGCCGCCCCCGGGCCCCACCAGCCCCGCGGCCAGCCCGGACGACGGCCACATCTACGCCGCCGCCGTGGCCCCGGTGGCGCGCGCGGCGGCCCGCCCGGCGTCCGCGCACAATCTACGCCGCGGTGGACGCGTCCCCGCGCCGCGCCGGTCGGACGCGCCTCGCCGCAGCACGCCCCTCCCCGCGCCCTCGAAGCTCGCCGCCCGCGGGTCGGACGAGCGCCCTCGACCTCCCGCCAGCGCACACCTCCACGCCTCTTCTCCCCCGCCCCCAGGAGACAGCGCCGCCCACCTCGCAAGGGGCGGCAGTGGCGCGCCCGCCGCCTTTGCACCCAACAACATCTACGCTACGATAGACGGCCCCGCAAGCCCCCGCGGCGCCCGGAGCGAGCCCCCGCCGCCATTGCCTACGTCACGCTGGGCAGCCGAGTCACGCGAGGTCGCCGCTCGACTTCCGAGACCACCACAAGGACGTCGGTCCGGGCCGCCCGACCGTCATCCGGACGCCCCAACGAGAGTGCTGTGTGAACTCTCTCTCTTTCTCTTTCTTCTTCTATTCTCTCTCTCTCTCTCTCTCTCCCTCCCTCCCTCCCTCTCCTCCTCTCTCTCTCTCTCTTCTCTCTCTCTCTCTCTCTCTCTCTCTCTCTCTCTCCTCTCTCTCTCTCTCTCTCTCTCTCTCTCTCTCTCTCTCTCTCTCTCCCTCTCCCTCCCTCCTTCCCTCCCTCCCTCTCCTCTCTCTCTCTCTATGCCTCCGTCAATGTATCTCTTAGTTGCCACTTCTCAACTGACGTGTCTGTGGACGTCCGAGCCGCCCGAGGAAGCGGAGAGGACGCTCGCCTCCTCCGCTCGCCTCCTCCGGCCGAGGCTCAGACCGGTCGACTCATCTGCTTCGAAGGACTGGTTCAGTTTCGTGCTGACTGGAATGAAACCGTTCTGCAGAAAGCTTTAATGTATCTATAAGTGGACTCGTAAGCATGTGAGATCTCTGCTGTACCTTTTTTTTTTCCTTTCCCACCCTCTTTCTCTCTCTCTCTCTCTGTCTTTCTTTTTTTTTTCTTCTTTCCCTTTCTTTGTCAATTCACGTGCACCTCCTCCTTTGATTTCCAAACCGGAACCGACTTCTTCTTTTTTTTTAGACATAACGATACCATATAGGCAATCGCGAGCGTTATATTCGAGATGTACATTATATATAAATATATAAATATATATGACGGGATGCTGTATTGTTAGAGACCGGCTGATACACACGCTACCCTTCTGGCGGCGTCTCTCCCGTTGCTATGGTAACATCTCCTCGTTTTAATGAGGAGTAATATTCTCTCATGTTTGGAGGCTTCCATGTAAATATTAGTCGAGGTTTTATATGTAGCATTATCTAGGTAAGGTTTTACTTTTAGACGTAGTGGTTGCATACTAGGAGACTGTTTGATTGGAGTTCTATGGATGTGTCATTGTTGAATAAAAATGATAATGATAATGATGGTAATGTTGATAATGATGATGATGATAATAATGATAATGGTAATAGCAGTGATAATAATAATAATAATAATGATAATGATAAGGGAAAATGTTGAAAAAAATTATTCTCCTTTCTTAATATCACTACTGAAAAAAGGATCTTCTAAGTGACATTTCTTTTTTTTCTTTTTTATCTATTTGGTCTTTTTTTTATTACGCAAACATGATAAAGACGATTGGCTGGAACATCCTATATATTTTTTTATGTATATAAATCATGAACATGTAGCAGTTCTTATGATCTGCAAAACATGATCTTAATAATTAATTTTCTTTATTTCATATTATTAATTTTTCATCTATTCATTATTTATTATTAATCTTTGAATCGCCGAATTAGCAAAATTTATTCTTCTTTTCCTTTTCCTTCGGAGACAAACGTTCACATAGCGTGAGAAGAAACGTTTTTCCCTTTTCCTTCCTCATTTGTTGTAACGTTCTGTAAACGTTCATTTTAGAGGGGGCGCTTTTACACTTGTATATAATAACATAAATAAGCCTCTCTCTCATTCCCTTCTTTGTTAAAAAAAAAGAAAAAAAAGAAAAAAGAAAAATGTTTTATAGTCTGAGGATTTATCACTGAGCGTTCATACTTGGGAAATCTATTGTGAAATTATTTGTATATTGTAAATATCACTTTCAACCAAGGTCTCAATGGCTTTTGTTGGGAAGAAAAAATTAGGTTAAGTTTTTTTTTTTTTATGGCGTATAAACAAGGGAGAGAAAAAATGAAAGAAGGAAATGCTTCTGTATATATATCAATTTCCTCCTCCATTTTATCCTTCTTTTC
>NW_020870313.1:337661-340161 GCF_003789085.1 Penaeus vannamei
AGTATTTGGGGAATTATTACTCTGCTCCTTATTTTATTACACTATTATTCCATTTCCGGCTATTATCTTGTGATTAACTTAATATAATCTTGAAAATTAAAATAGTTTTCAAAACTAAGAAGCGCGCAAGACAAATATTTAGGACTTTAGTAATAAATTGTATACTCCATTTTAAATGTAAGGATTTATTAGTAGTAAATTGTATATTTTCTAGTAAATTGTAAATTGTTACCTAGTATTTTTTTTTATATGGCTTTAAATTACCTTCGTATCCACTATCGCCCTCCCCTCCCTCTCTCCCATCTCTCTACAACCCCACTTTCCTCCTTTCTCTCTCTTCCCACCTCCCCATCGTCCCTCTCCTCCCCACCCCCATCTCTCCTCTCCCCCCTCCACCTCTCTCCCCTCCTCTCCACTCACCCCTCCCCACCTCCCCTCCTCCCCTCACCCCTCCTCACCACCTCACCTCCTCCCTCCCCTCCTCACCCACCCCCCAGCACGCATCCTCCTCACTACCCTCCCCCCTCCACCACCATCACCCTCACCCCCGCTCTGGAAGTAACGAAGTAAGTTTCAGCAAACTTCAGCGCTCATGTTCTCTCCCCAGAAACTAACATTAAGTTGTCTGTCACTTACACAGTCAACTTAGAGTGAGTTAGGCAAGGGAGGAAGAAGGAAGAGTGAAGGGAGAGAGAGAGAGGGGAAGGGGAGGGAGGGAGGGAGGGAGGGGGAGGAGGGGGAGAGGGAGAGGGAGGGAGGGAGGGAGGGAGGGAGGAGGGAGGGGGAGAGGGAGGGGGAGGGAGAGGGACGGAGGGAGGAGGGGGAGGGAGGAGAGGGAGGGAGAGAGGGAGGGAGAAGGAGAGAGAGAAGAGAAGAGAGAGAGAAGGCGGGGGGAGGGAGGGAGGGGAAGAGAGAGAGATGAAGAGAGAGAAAGAAAGAAGAAGAGAGAAGAATGAAACAGAGAGAGAAAGAAGAAAGAAAAAGAGAAACAAAATGAAAGAGAGAGAGAGAGAGAATAAAGGGATAGAGAAAGAGAAAGGCAGAAAATAGAAACTGAATTGATATATAACAAAGGGTTCAGTTAAAACAGGAGACACTGAAGCGAGAGAACTGATTGGACGCAGGATGGAGATGAGAAATTTAGTGATGATGATAATGCATTATAAAAATATCAATTGCAATAAGGATGATATGGACAATGATGATAATGATGATGATAACGATAAAGATGATATTGATAATGATTATGATGATGATAACGATAATGGTGATATTGATAATGATGATAATGAGCTACAGAGTAATGGGTAATAATGAATTGATGGTAATCATGATTATGATAATAATGATAATGATAATGATGGTGATCATTGCCACAATGATGATAATAATTATGATGATAATGAGGATGTTTTTAAATCACAAAGAAACAAACGGAAATACGTAAAAAAATAATAAATAAATAAATCTAATCTAGGAATATTCGTCTCATACGATCCCTGTTGACAGTGACATTACCTGATGACTTTGCACAGATAATTATTTATTTGCTCAGCTTCGCAGATCATGTCATTTCCTATATTAACATGACCAGAGTCCCAGGCCGTATTTTTCTAAAACAGAGAGAGATGAAATGTTGTCATATGTATCTATATTCCATCGATTTAGCTGCGTCAAATGAAACATTGAGCTTGTTTTACTCTGACGCATTCCAGTCTGATCAAATATGAATTTAATATATATACATACCCCGCGGCAAAAAAAAAAAAAAAAAAAAAAAAAAGCACTGTGACCTCGTCATGTTTCGAATAAAAAAAAACAACAGCAATGTATTCGTTTTATCTTTTAATTTGAGCTCTGTGTGTTGGTTTGTCTGTGTGTGTTTGTGCGTGTACGTGTGTGCGCGTGTGTGTGTGCTTATGTACGTGCGCGTTTGTGTGTGCGCGCTTGTTTGTGTGCGTTTGTGTGTGTGTGTTTCCGTGTGTGTGCGTTTGTGTGTTTATGTGCATGTGTGTTTCTATGCGTTTGCGTGTGTGTGTTTGTATGCGTTTATGTGTGTGTGTGTGTGTGTGTGCGTATTTCTTTGCTCAGAGCTCGTGTGTGTGTGTGGCCATGTGTCTGTTTGTCTTTATTATCCATTCAGTATCATATTGCAACTGGGAGGTATGTATGCCAACCGATATTTCTATATATTCATACCTGCCTGACTCTCTCTATCTCTCTCTCTCTCTCTTTCTTCTTCCTCTCTCTCTCTCTCTCTCTCTCTCTCTCTCTCTCTCTCTCTCTTCTCTCCTCCTCTCTCTCTCTCTCTCTCTCTCTCTCTCTCTCTCTCTCTTCTCTCTCTCTCTCTCTCTCTCTCTCTCTCTCTCTTCTCTCTCTCTCTCTCTCTCTCTCTCTTCTCTCTCTCTCTCTCTCTCTCTCTCTCTCTCTCTCTCTCTCTCTCTCTCTCTCTCTCTCTCCTCTCTCTCTCTCTCTCTCACTCTCACTCTCTCCTCTCTCT
>NW_020870313.1:347661-352661 GCF_003789085.1 Penaeus vannamei
TATGTCTGTGTGTATATATATATCATCATGTCTTAATTTCACAACATTCTGAGAAATCAAGTTATGACTAAAGAGGCCTGTTGTAAATAAACCCTCATCATTTCTATTCCTTTTCTCACTTTCTCACCTTTGACTAAATTTGCATTTACTCTGAGACAAAAAAAAAAAGCCAAGCAGGGTATTATCGGAGGGAGAACAAGCAAATGAAAGCATTTAGGGAAAGGGAGAATAAAGATTGATGCGAGATGTGGAGTCTATTTTTAACGGAAGACGTAGAAGCATTCTTTTGTTTTCATGATATTATTTCCTCTCGATGCGTGGGCGGTTAATCTTGCAAATGTTAGAGCCAGAATAGAATTATATCCGATGATTGCTATTTTTAGATCGCAGGATTGGATATTGAATGTCTTCATGAATATAACATATAGACATATAGACATATATGTGTATATATATGTGTGTGTGTGGTGTGTGTGTGTGTGTGTGTGTGTGTGTGTTGTGGTATATATATATATATATATATATATATATATATATATATATATATATATATATATATATATATATATATAAATATATATATATATATATATAATATATATATATATATATATATATATATATAATATATATATATATATATATATATATATAATATATATATATATATATATTATATATATATATATATATATATATATATATATATATATATATATATATATATATATATATATATATATATATATAATATATATATATATATATATATATATATATATATATATATATATATATATATATATATATATATATATATATATATATTATATATATATATATTATATATATATATATATATATATATAATATATAATATATTATATATATATATATATATATAGAGAGAGAGAGAGAGAGAGAGAGAGAGAGAGAGAGAGAGAGAGAGAGAGAGAGAGAGAGAGAGAGAGAGAAGAGAGAAGAGAGAGAGAGAGAGAGAGAGAGAGAGAGAGAGAGAGAGAGAGAGAGAGAGAGAGAGAGAGAGGAGAGAGAGAGAGAGAGATAGGGAGATATACATATAGACAGATAGAGAGAGAGAGAAGGGGAGGTATACTGAGAAATAAGAAAAGGGGGGTGGGGGGTTGAGAGAGAGAGAGAGAGAGAAACAGAGAGAGAATGGGAGGAAGAGGGAGAGAGAGAGAGAGAAGAGGGGGGGAAATGAGAAAGAGAAAGAGAGAAAGAAAACAAGAGTAAAAGCAAAAGAAAGAACAAATAAAGAAAAACGGACAAAGAGACAAACAAGAAATAGAGATGGACGAAGAGAAGCAAAGAGCCAGAGGACAGAAGAGAACCACCTTGCCAACTCTGCCGCAAATTCCCGTCATGTTTGGCATCGAAGGAGAATTTCAGGAAGAAGCATAAACTCCCTTGTGTTGCTTCTTCTTCCTAATTTTGCCTCTTTCTCCTTCGCTGATTATGCATTATTATTATCTTTTGTTTTTCTTCTTTCCTTCTTTTTCCTCTTTTCTTTTTCTTTTCTTTATCTTCTACTACTTCTCACATGCTTCTGTTGCTGATAACTTATCCATTTAGACAGAGCGGACCAAATAACGGAACAACATAGACAAAAGGATGCAGGAATGAAAAATATATATATTAGAAGAAGAAATAAAAAAAGAAAGAGAGAAAAGAAAAAAAATACTAAGAGAAAAAATATATCCGATATTTTTTTCTATACACACAAAGAAAAGATAAATGGATAAATAGTTGTATTGATAGACAAAATGTTTTTAATAGACACATTAAAAGACAAGTAAATGAATAAATAAAACATACATATACACCGAAAAGACCCAAAAAAATCCAGTACACCCCCTCCCTGTAAAAAGATAAATAAACAAATAAGTAGATAAATAAAAAATAAATAGATAAACAAAACAAAATAATAACGGTGAAAACAATAACAACAAATCATAAGATACTTCCAATAACAAACAAAAATAAGTAGATAAATTCAACAACTACAACAAAACAAAACAAAAAAACACCCGAGAGGAGGCGAGGGGCGTGGTCAACTCGGTAGGTAGGTAGACATAGATAGAGATATGATATATATATATATATATATATTATATATAGTATATATATATATATATATATAAATATATGTGTGTGTGTGGTGTGTGTGTGTGTGTGTGTGTGTGTGTGTGTGTGTGTGTGTGTGTGTGTGTGTGTGTGTGTGTGTGTGTGTGTGTGTGTGTATTCCTTCTATCAACAAGGCCACACATCACACCAGTCCCAAGCAGCGCTAAGAATCAAACGCATTAACCCTGATCTCGTGACTCCAAAACCCCTTTCGTCGTCCGCGCGAAGACCGTGCAAATTATCGCAAATTTATTGATATGAATCACCTCCCGAAGAGACTCTTCTTGATCTTCTGACAGAGATTGATATCGCGTTATCATGAAAGCTGCCACCGGGGCCCCTCATTCCACGAAGACAGAAAGAGAAAAACACGTAATGATATATAGTGTTGTTGCAATAGGAATGAAATGAAAGACACACATGCGTCCTATGACCTATTGTCATATTAGCTTCAGGGAAAAGAAACGACGATATTCATTTCTTCTCAGAATTTCTATTGAACGCTGTGAGGATATTGCAGAATCTGTTGCTATATGGAATTGTCAGCCAACCAATGATTCTTTTACCGTTTATAGATTAAAGAAGATTTCATCAATATTTTTGTTTTTATTTCTTCTTTTTGATTCTATGTCAATATTAAATGCTTTAATATTGAATCTAATGATGATGGTGATAATGTTATCAATTGCCGTAATCATAATAATAATCACATCAAAACAAAGGTAATGATAATGATGATATTGTTAATGATAATATGTGACAATGATAGTAATAATGTTAAGAGTAATAATGTTAATGATAATAATGAATATGGTATTGCCAATAGTAGTAACAATGATAATCGTAACTGTAGTAATGATAGCAATAATAACAACTATAGTAATGAAATAAGTGATAATGAAAATACAAACTGATGATGTAATGATGACGATAATAGCAATCACAATTATGTTGATAATGATAATGATGATAATAATTGTAACACTAATAATGATAATAATAATGATAGTAATAATAATGATAAAAGCAAAAATGATAATGATAATCGTAATTATAATAATGGTAATGATAATGATAATGGACATTAAAATATAATGACAATCATTATAAGATGAATAAGGATAGTACATAATAATCATAACAATAATGATAATAAAACAATGATAATGATGATGACAAAATGAAAAGAAACTAACAATTGTAGTGGTAATATATATCACCAATCATATTAAGAAAAAAAATAATCATTAGACACCAAAATTAATTACACCATATGCGATTTTTCTTCACCATGAATTTCTTTTTGTTTTTAATCATTTCTCTTTAAGGAAAAAAGCGAAGCTAAACACGACCATTTTCGAAGCAGAAGCTAGACAAGATGAGCAGGGAGGTACGGAGCCAGACGGGCAATTGAGAAGGTAAATAGACGAGACTCAGTTAAGGAAACGAGATTCATTCAGAGGTAGCAGTTTTTCTCCTCCTTTTCTTTTTCTTTCTTCTCATTCTCTTTTCTCTCTCTCTCTCTCCTCTCTCTCCTCTCTCTCTCTCTCTTTCTTTCTTCTTTCTTGCCCTTTTTTTTCTTTTAATCCCTATCTATCCTCTCTTGTTAAGGGAAAAACGTAGCTTAACGTTGTTTTTTTTATGGAGCATAAGTTTCAACACGGAGAGCCAGACAGACAATTGTGAATTGGCAAATAGGCAAATAACAGTCAAGGAACGGTTTCAGGCAGATATTTTTTTTTTTTTTTCTTTTTTTTTTCTCTTTTAATCTCTCTCCTTATTAAGGGAAATACGTAGTTTTTTAGAAAGTCTAACAAGAAGACGAACAACGACCCGGAATTCAGGCAGAAGATAGTAAGCGTAGTTTAGGGAGATAGAAGTTAGTTTTTTAGGAAAAGAATATCAGTCAGCACACCAAGGATTCGTGAAAGAGGCGAAAATTAGTCCATGGTCGGGAGAAAGAAATTATTGACGAAATCAGTGAAAAAATGATATATAGTCATATATATCTATATCTATCTAATTTTACCTATTATCTATCTATCTAACTACCCTACTATCTATCTATCTATCTATCTTATCTACCATCCTACCTAGTCTATCTATCTATCTATCTATTCTATCTCTATATCTATCCATCCATGCCATCCATCATCTATCTATCTATCTATCTATCATCATCATCTATCATTCTATCTATCTATTATCCTATCCTATCTATCTATCTACTATCTATCTATCTCATATCTATCTATCTATGCTTTCTCCATCCATTCCTATCTATCTATCTATCTATCTATCTATCATATCTATCTATCTATCTATCTATCTTTTTTAATTTTTGGTAGGACCCCCCTATCAGTTTTGGCCCCGGTGGCGAGGGTCGCGCTCAGGCTGGGGGGAGTACGGCTACCTACTACCTACCTACGCTATCTATCCTATCTATCTACCTATCTATCTATCTATTTACCTATCTATCTACCTACCTACCCTACATAATCTTCTATTTTCTTCTCCTCTCTCTTTCTTTCGTTTCCTTGCCCTTTTTCTCTTTTAATTCCTCTCTATCCTCTCTTGTTAGGGAAAACGTAGCTTAACGTTTTATTTATGGGCATAAGTTCAACACGGGAAGAGCCAGACAACAATTTGTGAAAGGCAAATAGACAAGAACCAGTCAAGGAACGGTACATGCAAGATTTTGTATTTTTTTTTTTATCTTCCTTTTTTCTCTTTTAATCCTCTCTTATTAAGGGAAATACGTAGTTTAGAAAGTCAACAAGAAGACGACACGACACGGAATTCAGGCAGAGATAGTAGCGTTAGTTTAGGGAATAGAAGTTAGTTTTTAGGAAAAT
>NW_020870313.1:380161-385161 GCF_003789085.1 Penaeus vannamei
TATTAGGGATTAGGGAAAACGGGGAGGAAAGTAGATATTATAAGCTCTGTAATGACTATAATGGACAGAAGTAGATGTCATAAACGTATATTGTGGCGTAATATTGCTCCGTCGTGCCATACGTAAGGTAGATAATAGAAACAGTTAATTGCTCTCAACACCTTTGTCGGGAATGCAATAAGCGTTTTTGTTCTCTTTCTTTTTTCAAGGATTCGAGAAAATATTTCTTGATTTTTGGTTAGTACTTTTTTCTGAGGGAAAAGGTATTTTATGTATAATCATAGTGATGGAAATGATGAAATTAATAATGATGAGAATGGTAACAATAGTGGTACTAATGATGATGATTATCATAATAGAAGTAATAACCATAATAATAATCATAGTAAACGTAATGATGATAATGATAATAACATAATTATGATAATAATGATAATAGTAATGATGATAATGATAGCAATGATAATAATGATAACGTTCATGATATTAATAATCCTATAAGGAGAAAATTAAGATACACATTGAGAGTTGAAGAAATGACAATGGTAATAGTGCTTAAGATGATAACGTTAATGAAGATAACATTATAATTACCCTAAGGTATGAATATCATAATGAGAAGTAAAAGAACAACTACATAGTTATAAAGATAGCTAATAACAGGACAACATTGTTATAAACGTGAAATAGTATGACAAAAACAATGATTATAGAAAAAAATAAATAAATGATAGAAGAACATTTATATAAAAGATACAATAATAGAACAACAACAACAACAAAAACGAAATGAAATAACAGTATTAGTTAGGAAGTTAGAGCAGTAACAGAATACCATTAGTTATACAAGATAGAACATTAGAAAAAAAATTATCCAAAAAAGAAAAAAGAAAAGCACTAGTCACAAAAGCTAAAACGACATAACAACATGGTTATAAAAGAGAGACTAACAGAACAGCAACATTAGTTATAAAAGACGAACCAGCCAGTTAGGGAACGAAAGAAGCCAGATTCTATACCCATTCCAAAGGGAGATGGAAAGTCTTTATTCTGTGTAAAACTCCAGTTCAATCTTGCTTTCGAAAGAATGTCGCTTTCGTAAATGAAGAGAGAGAGATTGGGGGGGGGGAGGGGGAAGGAAAGGGGAAGGGAAGATGGGAAGGAAAGGGGGAGGGATGAGGGAATGAGGGAGCGAGGGAGGGAAGGAAGGAAAGAAGGGAGGAAGGAGGGAGAGAGAGAGAGAGAGAGAGAGAGAGAGAGAGAGAGAGAGAAGAGAGAGAGAGAGAGAGAGAGAGAGAGAGAGAGAGAGAGAGAGAGAGGAAGAGGGAGAGGGAGACAAATAGAAGATATACAGAAATCAAACGAAGCTAATTGCACCCGAATCGACCTTTTTATCGAGAAATAGTGATGATAGTAATAATAAAACGATAATGTCAGTACCCTAAAAAACAACATACCCAGTACTTCTTGTAAAACCTCGTTAACCCACTTTACGCACAATCAACATAGATTGGCAAAGGTGTACCCAGAAGAGATTGACGAACGCAATAAATAATTCAATGGAAAGTGATTGGGAGAAGGAATTTTACAATTTCATGGTCAGATGGTTTGAAGATCGCCAATCAGTGATAGAGACGTATAAAGGTTCTGAATTATATTGATGCCAGACGATGAAAATAGTCTACTACGTCTACCCTTTTTCTATCATTCCTGCTACTACTGCTTCCGGTATTTCCTAAATCAGTCCATATCATAATGCCTTTTTTTCAATTTCATTCTAGTGTCTTTAGTGCAGGTGACGATTTTATTTATCGTAAAGTAATTCAATTCCATATTGTATGATACCGTGATACGTTCGGCCAGCCTCTCTAAATGTAAGTGGTATCGACTCAGTGGTATGATGGTATGACTCAGCCCCTTGGTATGTATGACTCAGCCCCCTTGGTATGACAGCCCCTTGGTATGACTCAGCCCCTTGGTATGTATGACTCAGCCCCTTGGTATGTATGACTCAGCCCCTTGGTATGACTCAGCCCCTTGGTATGTATGACTCAGCCCCTTGGTATGTATGACTCATATGACAGCCCCTTGGTATGACTATGTACTCACCCCTTGGTATGTATGAGCCCCTTGGTATGACTCAGCCCCTCGGTATGACTCAGCCCCTCGGTATGACTCAGCCCCTGGTATGATGGTATGACTCCCCTTGGTATGACTCAGCCCTTGTATGACTCATATGACTCAGGCCCTTGTATGACTCAGCCCTCGGTATGACTTAGCCCCTGGGTATGACTCAGCCCTTGGTATGACTCAGCCCTTGGTATGTATGACTCAGCCCCGGTATGACTCAGCCCCTGGTATGACTCAGCCCCTTGGTATGACTCAGCCCATGACTCAGCCCCTTGGTATGACTCAGCCCCTTGGTATGACAGCCCCTTGGTATGACTCAGCCCCTGGTATGACTCAGCCCCTTGGTATGACTCAGCCCCTTGGTATGACTCTGACTCAGCCCCTTGGTATGACTCAGCCCCGGGTATGACTCATGACTTTGGTATGACTCAGCAGCCCTTGGTATACTCAGCCCCTTGGTATGACTCCCCTGGTATGGGTGCATGGGGGTCGTGCGTGGATTTTGACTCGGCTTCTGTCCCTTGCTTATCACTAGGGTGGGAACGCTTGGTAACAGCGGGAATGGAGAGCTAGCTAGACATTCCTTATTTATTGATTTTTTTTTATACTCTTTTTTTTTTTTTCTTCTTCTTCTTCTTCTTCTTAGTATTATTATTATTTTCTATAACTTTACAAAGTTGATTTAATGGCACTTTTTTTCTTTTTTTGGTTCTATTTCATTGCTTTTGTTAGCTTGCTATATTTATCCACTTATCATTTTATCCCTCTTACTTGTGTGTATGTATGTATGAATGTGAGCGTGATTCAAGGCTTGTGTATGTATGTTTATGTATGGATGTAAGCAGCTGTATGTACGTGCTTGTTGGTTGGTAAATAAACTACCTCTCTCTCTCTCTCTATTTTCTCTTCTCTCCTCTCTCTCTCTCTCTCTCTCTCTTCTCTCTCTCTCTCTCTCTCTCTCTCTCTCTCTCTCTCTCTCTCTCTCTCTCTTCTCTTCTCTCTCTCTCTTCTCCTCTCTCTCTCTCTCTCTCTCTCTCTCTCTCCTTCTCTCTCTCTCTCTCCTCTCCTCTTCTCTCTTCTCTTCTCTCTCTCTCTCTCCTCCTCCTCTCTCTCTCTCTCTCTCTCTCTCTCCCTCCCTCCCTCCCTCCTCCCTCCCTCCCTCCCCCTCTCCTCCCTCTCTCTCTCTCTTCTCTCTCTCTCTCTTCTCTCTCTCTCTCTCTCTCTCCGTCCTTATTACCGACTTTACGATCTTTTTTACCTACTTTGTTTTATCCAAAAGTCCCTCGAATCCCACGGGATGTAAAATGAGTCAAGACGAGAGAAATTTGGCGCACCTGCAGAAGGGGTTCTCAGAGGACGCCAAGACAGCAAGGAAAAAATCGTTGTGCAAATGATTCTGCTGAAATTTGCATAAGAGTGTTATCCTCTCTCTCCCCCTTCCCCTTTTCTGATGCCCTTTCGTTCTACCCTCTACCTTACTGTCCTACGCTTTCCTTCTCTTTGTCTTTGTCCTTCTTTTCCCTCTCTTCCTCTTCCCTCTAAAAGATTTTTCTCTGCTCCCACTCTTGCTATTCCTGCTGATTATCACTTTTCTCACCCCCCCTCCCTCTCCTACCCTGCGCCTATCCTTTCCTTTCTTTTTCCTTCCTACTCCACCTCCCTCTCATCCATTACCGCGTCCCTTCCCCTTCTTACTCCCTCCCCCTTCGTCCTTTCCTCTCCTTTGTCTTACTTCTCCTTACCTTTTCTCTTTCCTCGTTCTCCGTCCTTCCCTCCCCCGCTCCACCATTCTTTCCCTCTCCATCTCCTTCTATCCATTCGCTTCCCTTCTCTCCCATATTTCCTTCCCCACTCTTCGCCGTCCCTCCCCCATCTTTTCCTACCTTCTCCCTCCCTTTTTACGTCTGGTTTTTTCCTCTTCGCGTCATTCCATACTTCTTATTTCTCTAAGTCTCTGTCCCTCTCTCGCTCTCTCTTTCCTTGCCCTTTGCCTTTACTCTATATCCTACTTCCCTACTTTTCCCTTCCTCTCCCTCCTTCTCCACCTTTTTCCTTCTCTCGCTCCCCCCTCCTACCCACCCTTCTCTTTATCCTCCAACCTTCTCACCTTTCCCATCCTCTTTCCGTCCCAATCTCTCCTTCCCTCTCCTCCTGGCCAACCTCCTCTCTCCTCCTCCTCCGTCCTCTCTCTCTTCCTCTCTTCTCTCCTCCCGTCCCTTCCTCTTCCCCTCCTCTCCCTCTCTCCCCTCTTCCCCACGCCTCTCTCTCCCTTCCCTCTCCTCTCTCCTCGCCTCCCCTCTTCCCCCTCTCTCCCTCTCTCCCCTCTTCCCCTCCGTCATCCATCGCCCACGCTAAAAGGAGGCGATAATACGCTAGTCCATTCTTCTGACCGTCTTATCTTGTCTGAGGGAAGGAGGATCGACGGCAGGATGGATTTTGTGCAAGAAACAGAGAAGGGAAAAAGGAGAAAGAGGAGAGAGAGGGAGGGAGAGGAGAGAGGGGCGGAAGGAGAGGTGTAGGAGGGAGGAGGGTGGGTAGAAGGGAGAGGGGACGGAAGGGGAGGTGTAGGAGGGAGGGAAGGAAAGAGGGAGGGGGTAGAAGGGAGAGGGAGGGGGACGGAGAGAGGGAGAGGGAAGATGGGTAGGATGGTGAGAGGGAGAGAGGGACGGAAGGAGAGGTGTAGGAGGGAGGGGATGGTGGGTAGAAGGGAGAGGGACGGTGGGTAGGATGGTGAGAGGAAAGAGGAGGAGGACGGAAGAGGGAGAGGGACGGTGGTAGGAGGGTGAGAGGGAGAGAGGGACGGAAGGAGAGGTGTAGGAGGGAGGGAGGGTGGATAGAAGGTAAAGGGAGGGAGGGTGGGTAGAAGGGAG
>NW_020870313.1:397661-402661 GCF_003789085.1 Penaeus vannamei
TATTATCATTATAATCTTTATTTTACCATTATTGTTACTATTACTATTATCATTATTGTAATCATTGTTCTTTTCGCTGTTGCAAATGTTGTTTAATTTTCCTTATCAACATTATTATCATTATCATCATTTTTTATTACTATTCGTACTAGTACCATTGTTATCATGAGTATTACCGTTGTTATTTTTGCTATTAATTTCATCCTTAATGCTATTATCGTTGTCATCATTATAGTTATCATTATTTCTATCAATATCATTATTTTCATTAGTTATCTTTATTATCATCATTACCATTTTTATCAATATCTTTATCATTACCATTGTGTTGTTATCACTGACGTTAGTATTTATCAATTCGTATCATAATTTGCCATCAACTTTATTATCATTATCATGGCTATTGCAACTACCATCCTTATCATGATCATCATTATCATTGATGTTATCATCATTGTTATTGTAATCATCATTATTATTGGAATTGTTATTATTATTACTATTATCATTATCATAATTATTATAATTTTTGTCATTATCATTAGTCTCGTTGCTGTTATTATCGTATTTTAAATTATCATTATTGCTAGTATCACCATGTTTCTTATCATCCTCATTATCCTTATTACCCCATATCATTATTATCATTTTTAGTTTTGTTGTTATCAATACTGCTATGATCATCATTTTTGTTATCATCATCATTATAACAATTCCTATTATCATCACCTGTAATGCTATTCCTTCCTTTTTTACTTTCCCTTATTTCCCTTATTTATCATTACAATTCCTCTAAGTACCACTATCATCACCATTACAATTCCTCTAAGTACCCACTATCATACTATTCCAATTCCTCTAAGTACCACTATCATCACCATTATTCCAATTCCTCTAAGTACCACTATCATCACCATTATTCCAATTTCCTCTAAGACAATTCCTCTGAGTACCACTATCATCACCATTATTCCAATTCCTCTGAGTACCACTATCATCACCATTATTCCAGTGTACCCTTCTCCTCTCAGCTGGTACTTGAAATTACCAAACACCTATCATCACCATTATTCCAATTCCTCTAAGTACCACTATCATCACCATTATTCCAATTCCTCTAAGTACCACTATCATCACCATTATTCCAGTGTACCCTTCTCCTCTCAGCTGGTACTTGAAATTACCAAACACCAAACACCGAATACTGAATTGATGATACCTGTGCCAGGGTGATGACGTGGACAGGTGAAAAATGGTACGTCACAGGGGGGGCTTTCGTATTTTCTGGGTTGGGTGTGAAGCTCTCCTTTTCTCTTTTTCTTCTTATTCTTCTTTATTATTGTTATTATTATTGCCTTTCTCTGTCTGACTTTTCTTCTTTGTGTTTCTTATTTTTCTAATTTTTATCTTCTGCTGTTTTTTTTGTTGTTTTTTTTTTTAATTCTTATTCTTATTCTTTTTTTTTCTTTTTTTTTTTGCCTGACTTTTTTTTCTTCTGCTTCTTTGTTGTTCTTCTTCTTTTTGTTTTCTTTTCTTCTTCTTTGTCCTTATTTTTCTAGCTTTTTCTTCTTCTCCTTTGTTCTTTTTACTTTTTTTCTTTCTTCTTCTGAAGCTTCTTTTCCTTCTTCTTTGTCTATTTTTTCTTGTTGTTCTGCTGCTTCTTCTTCTTTTTTTCTTTTTTCTTTCTCTTCTTCGTTTTTGTCTCTCTTCTTTCTCTACATTTCATCTCGTTCTTCCCTGTACCACTGTCCTCTTAATTTTTTTTCTCTATTTCTTTTTCTTTACTTTTTTCGGTTTTTCATTTTCGGTATTGAATGTAATTGTTATCATCATTATTATTGTTACCATTATCGATATTAGCATCACTATCTTTGGGATTATTGCTATTATCATTGTCGTTATCTTCATTACTATCATTATCATCATTTTCATTTTCATTGTTATAGTTAATAACTTTATATTAACTTGATCATCATCATCGTAATTATGATAATCATTACCATGAATATTATCACTGTTTTTATCATCACCGTTGTTATTATCATATCGTTATTGTTATCAACATTACAAATTTTATCATCATTATGACTATTATCATTATGACTATTATTATCATTATTACTATTACAATTGTTATATCATTAAAGCATTAGTATCATCATTATCATTATCATTAATAGCATTATTATTACCATTATCATCATTATCATTATCATTAATAGCATTATTATTACCATTATCATAATTATCATTATTACAATAACTATCATCATCGTCACCATCATTAAAAGTAGTTATAGTAGTAGCAGTAGTATTTATATTATTAGTAGTATTCTAGTGTTATTATTTATAGTATAAGGCATTCTTCCTATTGTTTTTGTTGTTTTTGTTGTTGTTGTTGCAGCTGTAGTCTGTAGCTGAGTGGACAGAGAGAGTTAGCAATTTGCAAATATGTAATAAATTCTCGTAGTTGAATTCAATCGTCAGCTCATGTCATGATTTGAAGTCATTTGTACTTTTTTGTGGTTTATTTTATGATATGCAAGTCTCTCATTCTTTTTCATTCATTTTATTCCCATTTTCTTTTTTTGTCGTTTTATTTTATGGTATACGAGTTGCTCAGTTTATTTATTGCTCTCTCATTCTTTTTCATTCATTTCATTCCAATTTTCTTGTCTTTTCATGCGTTTATGAAGGCTTGTCTGTATGTGCGTATGCGTGTATATGTCTGTGAATATGCAGTTTATGTGTGTGAGTGTCTGTGTGTGTGCTTTTGTGTGTGTGTGTGTGTCCGTGTGTGTGAGTAGGTATGTGTATGTGTCCATAACATGTATTTGTGTTTGTGTGCATGTGTGTATGTGTGTGTTGTTTGTGTGGTGTGTTGTGTGGTGTTTGTTTGTGTGTGTGTGTGTGTGTGTGTGTGCGTATAAGTGTATGAATGTGCGTGTGAGTGTGTCCGTGTATGCGTTCGTGTATGTGTGTCGTACATCTCCCTGGTCCAGATATTCAGTCAATATTTCTCATTTCGTCGACCTTTCCTATTCCGTTTTTATCCACCTGCCCACTTGACCTCTCCCCCTCCCCATCCCCCTCCCCTTCCCCATTCCCCTCCCACTCCCCTCCCCCTCCCCATCCCCTCCCCCTCCCCCTCCCCCTTCCCCTCCCCTCCCCCCCCATCCTCCCTCCCCCTCTCCCCTTCACCTCTTCTTCGTGAAAAAGTCGAGCAATATATTCTTCATAGGTTGATAAGGAAGGAACATCAATCAGGCCAAGAAAGATTTGGTATTGACAGAACTCCAGAGGGAGTGGATCGCCCCGCCGCGCGGGTGAAAAAACGCACACAGATAAACACGCACACACTTGCATACTTCATATATACATATATATATATATATATATATATATATATATATATATATATATATATATATATATATATATATATATATATATATATACATACATATGCACATATGTACACGTATTCATATATTTGCGTATACATATATGTGTGTGTGTGTGTGTGTGTTTACATATATATACATATATATATATGTGTATATATATATATATATATATATATATATATATATATATATATATATATATATATATTATATATACACATATATATGTGTATATATATGTGTGTGTGTTACATATATATATATATATATATATATATATATATATATATATATATATATATATATATATATATATATATATTATATATATATATATATATATATTTGTGCACACACACACACACACACACACACACACACACACACACACACACACACACACACACACAACACACACATATATATATATATATATATATATATATATATATATATATATATATATTATATATATATATATATATATATATATAATATATAATATATATACATATACATATATATAATATATATATATATATATATATATATATATATATATATATATATATATATATAATATATATAATATATATACATATATATACATTCATATGTGTGTGTGCAAATGTCGAGAAAGAGAGAGAGAGAGAAGTAAGAACCGCCTGCAGCGCCCACAGAAAGCAACACACAACCTCACATCCGTGTTCCTAATCCTTATTGTTCTTTATCATATTGTTTTTCTTTTTTTCTTCTCAACAAAAAATTTGCCATAATTCTCTTTTTTTCTTTTACACATTTCATTGGATTATTGACTTATTTAGGGTACGAAGAAACAGACCTCGAAATAGGCAGCGATAAATCGTCAGTAATTAATGATTTTTGGCATTGATTCTACGCTTTAAGTCCACTTGATAGAAGGTCTCTCTGTAAATTAATGGTTTTACGGTTCACTTGCTTGCATTATTATAAACTGTTTTTTTTTTCTTTTTTTAATATCGTTTGTTGTTCTCAATGTTATTATTATTATCATTATTATTATTAGCATTAGTATGGTTATCACTAATACTATTGCTTTTATTATCGTTATGATTATTTTCATTACTATTATCATTATCATAATTACTATTATTTTTACTATTACTGTTATTGTTATTATGATTATTACCATTATCATTATCATTTTGTTATCATTATTATCATTACCGTCACCATCTTTGTTATTATCAAAACTATTACCACAATTATTGCTCTAATTATTATCATCATCATCATCATCATTATCATTACCCTCATCCCCAAAATCATCACCATCACCATAACAAAAAACCCAATACCTCATCTCTCTCTTTAAAAATCCCCTTATGAAATCAGTTACCACGACTTAATCAACCATGAGAATGAATCCCAGCCGCTAATCAAGTAAAAACACAGTATATCAAGAGCCCAGGAATACATGATAAAAAGGGTTATCTCATCTCCGTGAATTATGCTCCGCCTGGCTCTTCTCTAATTAAATGGTTTCGATGTTGTAAACCGATAAACTTTCGACTGTGCGACGACTGGTGGAGAGAGGGTGAATATTCTTTTCTT
>NW_020870313.1:426682-429733 GCF_003789085.1 Penaeus vannamei
GACTATTCTTAATTGTGACTCAATGTTTACTTCCAAATTCCTCCCTCGTGTGCAAGGAACGACCATCCACTGGCAGGGCGGGATCTGAACGCGGGTCAACATGCCTGCCGACGTACAGCACACGGGGGGGGGGGGGGATGACACTGCATTCGCTTGACCTTGACCTTGACTTCAGCGCTTCTGCAGGGCGGCGACGCAGCGCGGTGGGCGTCGTGGCGGTTGTGGGGGGGGGGGGGGATGGGGGCGCCTAATCGTGATTGGGGATTCTGAAGGGTTCTATAATTTACGCACACATACATACACATGCACACACACACACACACACGCAGGGAGACACACACACATCTATATATATACAAATATGCGTGTATTTGTATGTGTATTTGTGTGTGTGTGTGTATGGATAGATAGGTAGATAGATAGACAGCTACAACACACACACACACACACACACACAACACACACAACACACACACACACATAACATATATATATATATATATATATATATATATATATATATATATATATATATATATATATATATATTATATATATATATATGCGTGTGTTTGAGTGTGTGTGTCTATGTGTGTGTGTCTATGTGTGTGTGCGTGTGTGGATAGATAGGTATATAGATAGACAGCTATATACACACACACACAAACACACACACACACACACACAATATATATATATATATAATATATATAATATTATATTATATTATATATATACCGGTTAGAATCCTGACCAGGGCCCGAGATGAAGAGGAAGGTTACCACTCGGGACCGGCCTCCACGTGCCAGGAACAGGGTCTTTCGAGAGAAATCACCGTTCGAGCTCTTTCAATACATGTATGTGTATATGTATGAGTGTGTGTGTGTGGGTGGGTGTGTGTGTGTGGGGGGGGGGTTGTGTTTGTGTGTGTGTGTGGTGGGTGGGGGTTGTGTGTGTTTGTGTGTGTGTGTGCGTGTGTGTTGTGTGTTTGTATGCTTGTGTGTGTTTGTGGTGGTGTGTGTGTGCGTGTGTGTATTTGTGTGTTTGTATGCTTGTGTGTGTGTAGTGCCTACAAAACCGCATTAAATGTCGCACCTGAAACACCATCGGTTTAATACAGAAAAGATGAGCCTCAGCGCGGCCTCAAATCTTAAACAGCTGATTCCTGTTATCTCCCGCCATGCAATCTCTGCAGCGAAGGTCCCTCTAAGCGGCGTTGCCCTCATGACGAAGGACAGACTGTTGTGATTTGGTCGCGATTTGGCAACACTGTATCGCGGTTTGACGGAGGGTTCGATTCCCTGCGTTATGGCTTCGGCTCCCAATCGCCGTGACGCGGCGTGACGGCCCGAACGTTCCGAAAATGTGCGAGGGGTTTGGAACGCGGTGAAATATTTGACACGCAAACGCAGGTCCGGTTTTAAAAAGTCACCGCCCAAGACCGAGGACGGAGCGAGAGGTTAGCGCCAGAGTGAATCCCCAATTTCCGTTTGCGTCATGGCGGCTTCGCTCCCTCGCTTTGTGCCCCAGAAATATACTCTTCCGTTTCCAACAACAAAATTAAATTTGGACACAAAACACGGAACGGAAAACAGAAGGAAAAAGAATGCATTCTGAGCCCCGGGGTTGGATTCGGACTTTTGTTTTGAAATATATTGATATGAATGAAAATCCATAGTTTCCAAATGCCGCCGCGAAACAAACACACGCACACGGTAGTAGGTGTGTGTTAGAGAGAGAAAGAGAGAAGAAAGAGAAGAAAGGGAGAGAGAAGGAAGAAGGAAAGAGAGAGAGAGAAGGAAAGAAGGAAAAAGAGAGAGAAAGAAAGACAGAGAAGGAGGAGAAGGAAAGAGAGAGAGAGAGAGGAAAAAAGAAGACAGAGAGAGAGAGAGAGAAAGGAAAGAGAGAGAGAGAGAAAGAAGAGAAGAGAGAGAGAAGAAGCAAAGAGAGAGAGATAGAGAGAAGGAAAGAGTGAGAGAGAGAAGGAAAGAGAGAGAGAGAGAGAGAAGGAAAGAAGAAGAGAGAGAAAGAAAGAAGAGAGAGAAGGAAAGAGCGAGAGAGAGAGAGAAGGAAGAGAGAGTGAGAGAGAGGAGAAGAGAGAGAGAAAGAGAGAAGGAAGAGGAGAGAAAAAAGAAAGAGAGAGAGAGAAGGAAAGAGAGAGAGAGAGAAGACAAGAGAAGGAATGAGAGAGAGATAGAGAAAGAAAGACAGAGAGAGAGAAGGAAAGAGAGAGAGAGAGAAGCAAAGAGAGAGAGAAGGAAAGTGAGAGAGATAGAGAAGGAAAGAGAAGAGAAGCAAAAGAGAGAGAGAAAGCAAAGAGAGAGAGAAGGAAGAGAGAGAGAGAGAGGAGAAGGGAAGAGAGAGTGAGAGAGGAGAAGGAAAGAGAGAGAGAGAGAGAAGGAGAGAAGAGAGAAAGGAGAGAGGAGAGAAGCAAGAAAGAAAAGAGAGAAGGAAAGAGAGTGTGAGAAAGAGAAAAAGAGAGAGAGAGAGAAGGATATAGTAACTGAGAGATGGAGATGCATAGATCGATAGATTGAGAAAGAGAGGTGGATATGATAAATTAATAGGTAGAAAGCAATGGATATAGAATAGATAGATAGATAGAGAATAGATATACACAGCCAGACAAAAATAGAGAGGGAGATAGATATAGGTGGATATGGATAATATAGATACAGAGAGATAGAAATAGATAGATCGATAGATAGAGAAAGAGAGCTGGAGAATGATAGATTGATAGGTAGAGAGAGAGAGAGGAGAGAGACAGACAGATATACATACAGCCAGACAAAGAGGGAGAAATAGGTGGATATAGATACAGAAGAGATGGAGAAGATAGATCGATTGATAGAAAAAGAGAGTGGAGATTGATATATTGATAGAGAAAGAGAGATATAGATAGATAGATAAGACAGATTGACATACATGCAGCCAAGAGAGAGAGAGAGAGAACGAAAGAGAGAAGAGACAGACAGACATACAGACAGAGAGAGAGAAGAGAGAGAGGACGAGAGGGAGAGAGGAGAGAGAGAGAGAGAGAGAGAGAGAGGA
>NW_020870313.1:435237-440237 GCF_003789085.1 Penaeus vannamei
TCTCTCTCTCTCTCTCCCTCTCTCTCTCTCTCTCTCTCTCTCTCTCTCTTCTCTCTCTTCTCTCTCTCTCTCTCTCTCTCTCTCTCTCTCTCTCTCTCTCTCTCTCTCTCTCTCTCTCTTCTCTCTCTCTCTCTCCTCTCCTCTCTCTCCCTCTCTCCCCTCTCCCCTCTCTCCCCCCCCCTCTCCCTCTCCCTCCCTCTCCCTCTCCCCCCCTCTCTCTTCTTTCTCCTACTCTCTCTCTCCCTCCTACTCTCTCCCTCCCTCTCCCTCCCCCCCCCCTCTCTCTCTCTCTCTCTCTCTCTCTCTCTCTCTCTCTCTCTCTCTCTCTCTCTCTCTCTCTCTCTCTCTCTCTCTCTCTCTCTCTCTCTCTCTCTCTCTCTCTCGCTCGCTCTCGCTCGTTCATACACATTTTTTCATTTCCTCCCTATCTCATTCTCTCGTCCAGTACCTGGATGGATCTGGCACACGTGCTATTATTTATGCTTTGAATTTTCCCAGGTATCCAGTTATTGATTCTTGACTTGTTTGGCAGTCTTGTTATTGCTGTCATTATACAACGAATATTATGATGGGGTGTTGTGGAGCATCGATTACCCGTTAGGATACTGTAGCTTGTTTGTGCCCAAATGATGTTTGCACTGCAATTACTTCATTAGACCTCATGTGGTCTTAACAACTCCTGTCGCCGGTCAGGCTTAACACAGGGGTTACGACAAGAACAGAGAGCATGGTTAGGGATGATGGGAAGAAGCCCTTCAGGAACTCGGGAAAGGTGCTTCGCTTTCCCCTGTCCACTGTTCGGTGTTTCGATGCTCTGATGCAGGCAATCAGCAAAAGGTTTTCTGCGTTGTCGATTGGTATTGTGGCACCTTTGGGTCGTATGGAAAGGGGAGCGAGTCGTTTTCTCCCTTTCCTTTCACTGTCGCCCGATAAGCAGCCGTCCTACACTAGTTGATTTGATGCAGACTCTGGTAGAAGCATTTCATTGCTTCGAATCTTTTCAAGTTTGCTCCTTGCATATCCTGAAATGCAGGAATCAACAGGACCGCCATGATGTCGACCTCCTTGAGGGTGACAAGAGAGGGACGCCGTCAGCACGCCAAGATCTCTGCTCTCGGATGAAGGGTTCTTGGACTTCGTAAGAAGTCGGCTTCCTTTTATTCTGCTTTGGAGAATGGTTTTCATTATCTAGAACGTTTGCGTCTTAGAGGACACGAAAAAGAATATCTGAAATACAAAAAAATACGTATACACACACCCACGTCCACGCTTGTGCGGCCGTGATTACGCGTGTTGGGGAAAGAAAAAACAGGCGAACGAGCTTGTGCATGTTCATGTTAATGTAAATGTAAATGTAGAAAAAGAAAATATGGGAAGAACACGCTAGTCATAAAATCGGAAAATAAGAACAGAAGAAAAGAAAAGAAGGAGAAACGGGTACCTTGGAAGAAAACTATTAACCTTAGTAAAACGGAGGAAGAAAAATGATAATGATAAAAGCTGCGTAATAACTCCCGATACGTAAACATCCATTGGAAAACGTTTGTGTCGCTGCGGTTCTTAGTGCTGCAGGCTTTGTGGGGGGTGGAGGAGGAACAGGAGAGCAGGAAAGGATTTGGTGTCAGTCGAAAAGTAGCTTTTTGAGCGCTGAGTCAGGTGTTGATAGAGCCCCTCGTTGCTGAATATGAAGGAGGGAGTGAGATGTTTGCAATTGGTGGGGGGGGGGGGGAGGTTGCAGGGGATAAGGAAGGGAGATGCAGTAGAGGAGAAATGGCGAAGGGAGGAAGAAATGATTAGCAGTCTCAGCGTTTTCGTGTTACCCTAAGGACGAGGGTGGGTGGCTTTGTGGATCGCGTTTTTTTCTGTGTGTGTGTGTGCGTGCGTGCGTGCATGCGTGTGTGTGTGTGTGTGTGTGTGTGTGTGTGTGTGTGTGTGTGTGTGTGTGTGTGTGTGTGTGTGTGTGTGTGTGTGTGTGTGTGTGTGTGTGTGTGTGTGTGTGTGTGTGTGTGTGTGTGTGTGTGTGTGTGTGTGTGTGTCTCTGTATGCCTGTGTGTGTGTGTGTGTGTCTGTCTGTATGCCTGTGTGTGTGTGTGTGTGTCTGTCTGTGTGTCTGTCTGTGTGTTTACGAGGGAGAAATATGAGGGAGGCATGGAGCGAGAGAAGGGGGAATGAGGAAAAGTGAGAAAGGGAAAGAGAGAGAAAGAAAGAACGAGAGAGAGGGAAGCGAGATCGCGAGATGGCAGGTGGGTTAGCGGAGGGATGGGCGGATGGGCGAGGATAAAGAGGTAGTTTTAGCCAGACAAAGAGGAGGGAAGGAGGTTGAGGACGTTTCGGATGTCAATTGTCTCTCATCTCAGAACGTCGCAATACGGACGGTTTGCGCGTGTCCGTGTAATTTGTCCCCCGTCTGCGTCGATATTCTTGCTAGATCGTGCGGTTCAAGGGCGGCGGGAGAGACGCCGAGGGAGGAGTTGAGGTGAGGGAGGCAGAGGGAGAAAGAGATTGAGGGAGGCAGAGGGAGAAAGAGATTGAGGGAGGCAGAGGGAGAAAGAGATTGAGGGAGGCAGCAGGCAGAGGAGAAAGAGATTGAGGGAGGCAGAGGGAGAAAGAGATTGAGGGAGGCAGAGGGAGAAAGAGATTGAGGGAGGCAGAGGGAGAAAGAGATTGAGGGAGGCAGAGGGAGAAAGAGATTGAAGATTTTTGAGGAGGCAGAGGGAGAGGAATTGAGGGAGGCAGAGGGAGAAGGAGATTGAGGGAGGAAGAGGGAGAAAGAGATTGAGGGAGGCAGAGGGAGAAGGAGATTGAGGGAGGAATAGGGAGAAAGAACTCGAGGGAGGAAGAGGGAGAAAGAACTTGAGGGAGGCAAAGGGAGAAGGAGATTGAGGGAGGAAGAGGGAGAAAGAACTCGAGGGAGACAGAGGGAGAAAGAACTCGAGGGAGGCAGAGGGAGAAAGGGAGGGAGGCAGAGGGAGAAGGAGATTTTCTCGAGGGAGCGAACTTGAAGGAGATTGAGCAGAGGGAGAAAGAATCGAGGGAGCAGAGGGAGAAAGAACTCGAGGGAGGCAGAGGGGAGAAGGAGATTGAGGGAGGAAGAGGGAGAAAGGAGGAGCAGAGGGAGAAAGAACTCGAGGGAGGCAGAGGGAGAAAGAACTTGAGGGAGGCAGAGGCAGAGGGAGAAGGAGATTGAGGGAGGCAGAGGGGAGAAAAGAACTGCAGAGGGAGAAAGAACTTGAGGGAGGCAGAGGCAGGGAGGCAGAGGAGAAAGAACTGAGGACAGAGGGAGAAAGAACTCAGAGGAAGGGAGAAAGAACTTGAGGGAGGCAGAGGCAGAGGGAGAAGGAGATTGAGGGAGGCAGAGGGAGAAAGAACTTGAGGGAGAGGGAGAACAGAGGGAGAAAGAACTCGAGGGAGGCAGAGGGAGAAAGAACTTGAGGGAGGCAGAGGCAGAGGGAGAAGGAGATTGAGGGAGGCAGAGGGAGAAAGAACTCGAGGGAGGCAGAGGGAGAAAGAACTTGAGGGAGGCAGAGGCAGAGGGAGAAAGAAGAGGGAGCAGAGGGAGAAAGAACTCGAGGGAGGCAGAGGGAGAAAGAACTTGAGGGAGGCAGAGGCAGAGGAGAAGGAGGCAGAGGAGAAGAACTTAGGGAGAGGAGATTGAGGGAGGAGAGAAAGAACTCGAGGGAGGCAGAGGGAGAAAGAACTTGAAGGAGGCAGAGGGAGAAGAGATTAGAGGAGAAAGAATCGAGGGAGGCAGAGGGAGAAAGAGGAGGCAGAGGCAGAGGGAGAAGGAGATTTTCAGGAGAGGAGAAAGAACGGGAGGCAGAGGGAGAAAGAACTCGAGGGAGGCAGAGAGAGGAGAGTTAAGGAGGTGAAAACATAAGGGAGATAGAAAGAGTTGGAGGAGACGGAGATGAATAGAGAGAAGGAAGGAGAATGAGGGAAGAATGAGGGATGCGCGTGAGAGTGAAAGGGAGAGGAAGAGGGGGGAGAACAGTGTAGTAGTGAGTCCTGTTCGAGTGTGACTTATTGGAACACAATGGCGAATTACCGTCTCCGTCTCCCGGGCGCGACCAGGCCTTTGTAAGCAAACTGCGGCCCTTCTCTCTGCCTACTCTTCCTCTGCTCTATGTTCTCGTCCCATTTTTTCGCCATTCTGTCGCTTCCCCTCTTCGTTTTTTTTTCTATTTACTGTCTCCTCTGTTTTCCCCTCCTCTGCGGCGCTCCCTCTTCTGTCTCCTCCTTCGCTTTGCCCATTCCTATTACAGGTATTTATGTTTGCATATATGTATATATGTATGCATGTATGTATGTATGTATGTATGTATGTATGTATGTATGTATGTATCACAGACCTTTTCCTATTACAGGCAGGCAGGCAGATATATAGACAGACAGACAGAAAAGCAGGGGGGCGGGCAGGCAGGCAGGCAGGCAGCAGGCAGGCAGGCAGGCAGGCAGCAGGCAGGCAGGCAGCAGGCAGCAGGCAGGCAGGCAGACAGGCAGGCAGACAGCAGGCAGACAGGCAGACAGGCAGGCAGGCAGGCAGCAGGCAGGCAGGCAGCAGGCAGGCAGGCAGGCAGGCAGGCAGGCAGGCAGGCAGGCAGGCAGGCAGGCAGGCAGCAGGCAGACAGGCAGGCAGACAGGCAGGCAGACAGGCAGGCAGCAGCAGGCAGGCAGGCAGGCAGGCAGGCAGGCAGGCAGGCAGGCAGGCAGGGCAGGCAGGCAGGCAGGCAGGCAGGCAGGCAGGCAGGCAGGCAGGCGACAGGCAGACAGGCAGCAGGCAGGCGGATAGAAAGAGAGAGAGGGTGAGAGGGAGGGAGGGAGGGAGAGAGGGGGGGAAGTAAGTGGAAAAGAAAGTCATTGAAAGAGAATAAAGGAAAAGAAAGGGGGAAAAGAGAGTCGGTGAGAGTTAGTGTGAGAGTGTTGAAAGGAAGGGCGGGAGAAAATCAGAGAAAACGGATCTGTGGAATGGGAGAATTAGAAGCGTCTCCCGAAATGCTGAG
>NW_020870313.1:442737-452737 GCF_003789085.1 Penaeus vannamei
GCGTTCGTGTTTGACGTGAGAGGCTGCCCCATACCGCTACAATGGCAAAAGCATTGTATGAAGTGCCAGATGAGGCATGTTTGCGTCGGCATTTATGATCGGTGGCTTTTCTTGAATTTTTGTTATATATTTACATGGCGCTCGTTATACAGCACTTTCGACGCCTGTTGGACAGGATACCAAAACAATTTAACGCTTGAGATACCAGGTATCCAGTAGCAGCACCGTTCATCCATGCCTTCGCTCAGTGCCGAGGAGTCGATGAAGTGGCACTCGTGAGATGGGGCGGGTGGAGTGCCCTCGCCGTGTGAAAGGATCGGCGGCTGCTCAGGAGATGATCTGCTGGTTAAGCTTTGTAGTCGGGAGAGCCGCTGGCGAGGGAAGGATAGGGACACGAGGGGAAGGCAGTGGTTCTTCACCCTCTCCAATGTACGCACCCCTTCCAAATCTCTCCCGAAATTCCTAACATAAAACAAAAGCTAAACTGCAAATTCGATGTGTATTAATTACTAAACCACTTGTTCTTTATTTTCTTTGACAATGCATACATTGTTTGTGTTTGTGTGACAAAAATCTAGAATACTGAAATAACATCCGTATACAAAAGATATATTTTACTTTAATTTTTCATTGATATACTCGCACCCCAGTTAAGAACCGCTGCCCTAAGGCGTGGCATTATTCCCAGAGGAATGCTCTGCAACGTTTTAAGACGTGGCTTGGAAGTGTGTTGTTTTTTATTATTAATATAATTATTATTATTATTATTATTATTATTATTATTATTATTATTATTATTATTATTATTATTGTCGTTGTTGTTGTTATATTAAATTATATTGCATTATATCATAGTATATTATATCATATCTTATCATATCATCATCCTCATCATCATTATCGTCTTTATTGTTATTATAATTATTGTTGTTATTTAGATTTTTTTCTTGATCCACTTCTTCATAAGACCTGCAGCAGTCTTTCGCTCAACCAGGATATACACTCCATTATTCGTTATATTATTAGTATTATTATATATTATTAGTTGTTATTATTTATTATTGTTATTATTATTATGTTATTATTTTTTATTATTAATATTATTATTATTTTTATTATTTGTATTATTAATTTGTTATATTATTATTATTATTATTATTATTATTATTTATTATTATATATTATTATTATTATTATTATTATTTTATTATTATTATTATTATTATTATTATTATTATTATTATTATTATTATTATTATTATTATTATTATTATTATTATTATTATTATTATTATTATTATTATTTAGAACTAAAGGTAGAGTTGTAAGTGGAAGTGGCATGGTGTGACCTGACATGGTATAGTGTGGTATGACGTGATGTGGCTGGTGTGATGTAGTGTAGTGTGGTGTGGTTGAGAAGCTAGAAAGAGAGGTTGATACAATCAGAAGAACAAAGAGCAGACGTCAGAAACTGTGGGGCGTTCTGTAGCAGAAGCGCTGGATCAAGAGGGCATAAAGTTTCCTCGCGAGCCAGGTTGCCTTCCACAGGTAGGCGATCTCTAGGCTGCGTTCACTGATGCGCGAGAGGAGAGCGGACGGAGGAGGACGAATGAGCAAAGGCAGGCAAGGGGGAGTTGTTTATGGAAGAAGATTGTGGTTGGGGATCTCGTAGAATGTAATGGTGGTGGTGGTGATGAGGATGAACATTACGGTTCGGGAAAAGGTGGAAAGGTTTGTTCCAAGATGTCGCGGCGAGGTGCTGGGAGACCTAGTACGTCGACACGAATAGGTTTTAGCTCATGGTGACACAGCGATGTTGTTGTCAAAGCGAGCAAACGCAGTATAATGGAATCTAGCTGGCAGGATGCTTAAGTAGGCAGGGGAGGATTGTGTGGCTATATGAAATGGTAGCGAGGGTCGGAGGGTTGCGGTCGCCATGGTGACGTTCACGGTATAAGCGGCGGTTGCTTGACCACAATCCCCATGGCTGCACTGACGAGGCCAGCTGTGTATGGCACGCGTGTGTTTGTCCGTGGCTTATTGATGTTTAGGAGAGGTAGTTCTCGAGGTGTATTTTACCGATATGTATTTTATGTGTTTTTATGCCTGCATGCTTTTATTGTATTGTGCATATATTTGCATCGTATAGGTAAATACAAACACCACATGTTCACGCACTCGCATACACTTACTCATTCATACACGCAAATAAATATCTTCCCACGCATATGTGCATGTATATGTGGACATGCTTTCACGCACAATCAAACAATGCAGTCTTGCCGCAAGGCTGTTCCCCTGTGCCTCGTGCATTGTCTGGAGATTCCATTCTCTCTATAGTATAGCATACATTAGCAGGCGCTGATGCGATGGTCATTGGATTATGGGCCTAATGGTACTACTTCTCTACCCCAGTGTTTAGTCCTAATGGTATGAATATTTTTTATCTTTGTATATGTTTCTAGGTGTTTTCTGCCCTTCGCTTCATTTATCGTTATCAGCAGCAGCAACACTAACAACAGCCGCATAACAAGTCGATAACACCGGTAACAAATAGAAAATAAAGAAGAAACGGGAATGAGGACAAGGACGAGTATGAGAAACTAAATGAAACAAAAGATAAAGAAAAAGAGGGAAAGCTCTATGCTGCTTTCTTTCCTCTTGTCCTTTTTTCCTTTTCCTTTTACTTTAGAGTCTAACGCGACGGCCAACAATGCAAGCTGTTGGTAAGGTCGCGCAATCGTTAGAGTTCAAAGCGTTTGATGTTTGCTAAGGGCGTAGTGCACAGCCAGGTGAACGCCTCCGGTGGACGAGATGGTGAAGAAAAAGAAACTAGAAAGATTAGTGCCGGGGCGTATTTATCCGTTATTTGGTCTCTGGTGCATATAGTTAAGGGCTCTCGAGTCCTTATTGATGTTTGGTGAGCAGCAGCGGCAGAAGGTGGAAAAGAAAGAGAAGAAAGAGAAAGGAAGGAGAAGGGGGGTAAGAAGGAGAAGAACGCACACCGTGATATTACCATCTTGGCTGTGGCAGAAAGGAAGAACAAGAGTAGGAAAGTCGTGGTCCCGAAATGATTTCGTGCGTGACAGACCATTTTGTCAAAATGGAATTGTAGGCAGCATCATTGTAGGAATTGATACCCTAAGGGCATTTAAGAGTGTGTGTGTGCGTGCGTGTGCGTGTTCATATGCGCTTGTGTATTATTACTTCATTTTATGTAATTATGCTATTTTTTATTAGTAGTTAATGTTAAACCCATGTAGGTTGTACAAACATTAGAAGAGTGAGAGAAATTTAGGCAGTGGTATTTAAACCTTCACATATAACGAATCTTCAAGTTATATAAAAAGAAGTCGAAATTAGGTCTTCTCGGAGAGGATTTTAGTGTTTACCGGCCTGGATTTGTAAAGCGTTTACTGTTTTTAATTATTATTGTAAATGAAGAAAAAAAGAAAGTTGTTTACTTTCCAAAGATCAAACCGGGAGGCGTCTGTAAAAGAGGCCTTTGAATAAGGAAACCCGAGCTGCCGAGCTAAGGATGGACAGCGAGCGAAGATTTCTCTGTTGTCAATAGGTAGGAAATCCTCTTTAGGTCCATCATGGTGAAGCCGTGTCGTCAGCACCCGGCTTTTTTCGAGTCGATTTCTTTAATATTCTTGATAGTTTACGTGCGAGGAGGCAGGGCGCAGAGGCAGTGGCAATTGGAGATGCAGGTGAGCATGGAGGGGGGCGCGGAGAGGCAGGTGGAGGTGATACCGCCGGTGGAAATTAATTGGTGCGACGCTAGGCTGGGGATGGGGGGGGGGCTTTATGAACGAGGAGGAGAAGGAGCGAGGGCAGGAGCGAGAAGTGGACGTGGGTTTGAAATGAGCTGAACTAAAGCGTATTTGCAAAACAAATTTTGCAAGCCTTGCGAAAAAGTGGAATGACGGTGAAGTATCAATCCAATCTGGGTGAATTGACTCAGAGTCCACAGGCAAACTAAATATATCTGGCCGAAGGGCTTTGGTACAATAGAGTGCTTACCTTATCGGGCAGGTTGCGCTAACAGAAGTATTTTATTTTTTTTTAAATACTTATATGTTTGCTATTATTTTCTTGTTTATATCATAAACATCCTGACATGGAAGTTCGTTACATTCTGAGAAACACACGAACGAAATCACTTTTGGCCATTCGGATAACCCCAATTTCCTTGAGGAAAGAGGACTTTTCTCACATCTGCTATTGCGACCTCCAACTGACCCTCCTTACGTGGATCAGGTCACCAAAGGCTTCCTCATAGAGAAGAGGTTGAAACATGTGGCAAATCCAGGTCGCTATCAATGACTTCAAGAGTGCAGGGGGCGAGTAGGAACAGGGGCTCCCCAATTATCCGTCTTGATGTATAAATGTGGCTTCAAGTACTATGATAATCTCGCGCAAAACTGTTGTTATTCTAAATTACACAGTAGAGCAGTGTGGCCCAAATGACAGGAAAGTGATATAGTTTTTTTTCTATAACGCTTATGGGAATATCGGAGTCAGTGTTGCACCGACAGTGCTCACCATCACATAGTAACCTTCCCTCTACGTAGAGCAGGGGATATCTGAAAGATGCTCCTCTTCTCTCACTTCTAATGTTGAGTACAATATTTTTCGAGGCATCGTCCCCATTTTCAGTGTCTTTCCAGTTTTAATAAATATATTATTCGAATTTTTAAAATGATTTCCCTTGTGTTGTGAAATATAAGGTTTATATATATATGATTGATGAACTATGTGTGCAAGTGCCTTTTCCAGCGTGTTTGGTCAATTACTAATTTTCCGTTAAATTCTTTTTATATTTTCCTTCTTCTCTCTTGGACGTAGCATATGCGTCACAATTTCCCTAACTTTACATCAAAGTCATGTCTATTAAGGAACATTCAGGTAATGCACAGGTGTAGAGTGCACAGGCGGTCGCTGGCCTGATGTCTGCGACTGATAATTTTATATCCCCTTTGATTTTTCATCAATTCGATGAAGGATTTTGGAGGACTAAGCAGTTTCTCACCCTTTTCTAGTCTGTGGTACTCTAATCAGTATAAAAACAATTGTTTTTATGTACCTTATCTACAACTCACTGGGATGACTCCTTGGCCACCAGGTTTAGACCTCATGAGCTAAGCCTAAAATATGTGAATTCTTTTCATTAAAACTTAATTTGTTCCAAGCAGCATTACGCAAAATCTGTCGAAGTACACTTCGTAGGCAATGCTTCAGTGGGTCTGCTACTTACAGTGTGTGTAATTCGTGTGCAGTTTTTTCCTGCACAGTTATTCATTCTCAGGTCCACAATCCACTGAAAGCTTGCAGATGAAGACGGGAATGGAAATAAAGGAAGAGGTAAATGTGTAGTTAACACTGGAGACGAGAAAGGAAGGGAAGGACGGTCATGTCATGTCAAGTTAAGTAAATTTATTGACCGGCCTGGCTATCTGCTCAGGCGTGGGCAATCGTGATTACAGGGTTATATATACATATTTACATACATTCGGCAGAGTATAGTATTCTGTGATTTCACTAATTATGCATGGTAAAATGGGAATATAAGTTATGCATCAGCAAAAGTATATTACCTAAGCTTATATGCCTTTGCCTTTGTGTTTACATAACTGTGTTCTATGATTACGATAATTTTTCATAGTAAACTTATGATATATCATGAGTATATCTTCCAATGTATCAGATGCAATGAAATAATCACATAGTTCTTTATACCTATATTAGTTGGTCTGAAAGGCTGTATCACATGATATTTCGAGATACAATGCTCAAGTGTTCGCATATTTTCCTCGGTACACAGTCTACATTTATATTCATCTGCTCTTCTTGCACCTTGCAGCTTCCAGTACATCCTATAATCTAAACCACGTCACATTGTCTGATTTTACTTTCGGGGCCACCCACAGGAGGGTTTACTATCTCTTTACTGATCGTAGTGCCTTATGCTACAGTTTTCAAGCCTTTGTGAACTCGTTAAATCTATCAGTTCTTCCTTATGATGAGTTTTTAGTATGTGTACAGCCCTAGAAAGAGGCATCTCAAGATCTATATTTACATCATCTTTGCTGCAAGCCTCTTCTGCCAATTTGTCTACGTGGTCATGCTTGGGTATACCAACATGAGATGGTATCCATACAAATTAAATGTTAAAGTTGCGCTCTCTTCCATAAGTTACGTTACGCTTAATGCAGTCCACAATTTCCTGAAGATGAGAGAGAAACTTATGGAAATTGGTAAGAAACAGCCGCAGAGTAGAAATGACATGCAACACAACCGCTGCAAGAGCGGACTCAGAATGTTATCAGTGCTTTGTTATTTTTCGAGGACGAAGACGCCGTACTGTTGTTGGAGTGCGAGATTGATCGCATGTTATAGATATATTGGAAATGGGCTTGTTTATCAGTTTAACACGACGGCGGGCGCTGATAAAGTAGTGAGTAGGCGAGAAAAGGGATTTTTTTTTACACACCACAACCCCCTGTAACTTTGAATAGATTTGGCTTTTGTTTTCGTTAGGGCTTATGTCATCGACGTAAGAATGCGGACTGGGCACGTAAGGTGCTTGAAGGAACGGCAGTTACAACGTTACACAGCGATTGTGCAACAGAAGGCTTGCCATATAGCAACACTTAGTTTTAGTATTAGCAGTTGTTGAATCGCAGTGCGGCATAAAGGAGACAGCTTAGTATTGCTTCGTGTTCACTTTTCATGCTTACTCAGGCCCTTCTTGCTGATTAGAAATAGGCTTGAATTGATGTCTGGAGAACCTTGGCAACTTGGGTGTAGATTGATGGCAGTCCCGGAGTCACAGTATAGATTTGAGATCGAACTCCATCTTTTTAAATATTCAGGATACGTGGAGAGCAGGTGTAATAGATGTTGACAGCAGTTATCATTACACGTATGGTTTATGCACCGGGTCTTTAGAGATGCTGCGGGACGAGAAATTTTTCATGAAGTCAGTATCCTTTCAATTCTCTCTCTCTCTCTCTCTCTCTCTCTCTCTCTCTCTCTCTATCTCTCTCTCTCTCTCCTCCTCTCCTCCTCTCTCTCGTTCTCTCTCTCTCTCTCTCTCTCTCTCTCTCTTCCTTCATTCTTCCTCTCTCTCTCGTCTTCGTCTCTCTCTCATCTCTCTCTCTCTCTCTCTCTCTCTCTTCGTCTCTCTCTCTCTCTCCTCCTTTCTCTTCTCCTCTCTCTCTCTTTTTCGTCTCTCTCTCTCTCTCTCTCTCGCTCTTCTCTCCTCTCTCTCTCTCTCTCGTCTCCTTCTCTCTTTCTCTCGCTCTCTCCTCTCTCTCTCTCTCCCTCTCTCTCTCTCTCCTTTTCGCTCTCTCTCTTCTCTCTCCTTTCGTCTCTCTTCTCTCTCTCTCCTCTCTCTCCTTCACTTTTCGTCTCTTCTTCTCTTCCTCCTCCTTCTCCTCTCTTTTCGGTCTCTCCTCTTCTCGGTCTCTTCTCTCTTTTCGTCTCTCTCTCTCTCTCATCGTCTTTTCTTCTCACGTTCTCTTTTCGTCTCTCTCTCTCTCTCTTTTTCGTCTCCTCATCTCTCTTTTCGGTCTTCTCTCTCTCTCTTTTCGTCCTCTCTTCCTTCGTCCTTCCCTCTTCTCTTCTCTCTCTTCTTCGTCTCTCCTCCTCTCTATCTACCATTCATTCTCTCTCACTTCTCTCTCTCTTCTCTCGCTCTCTCTCTCTCTTCTCTCTCTCCTTCTCTCTCTTCTCCTCTCTTCTTTTTTCGTCTCTCTCCTCTCCCTCGTCCCGCTCTCCTCTCTCTCTCTCCTTCGTCTCTCTCCTCTCTCGTCCTTCTCTCTCTCTCCCTCTCACTTTCGGTCTCTCTCTCTCTTTTCCGTCTCTCTCTTCCTTTTCGTCTCTCTCTCTCTCCCCTTCTTTTCTCTCTCTCTCTCCTCCTCTCTTTTTCGTCTCTCTCTCCTCTCTCCTTTTTCCGTCTCTCTCTCTCTCCCTCTCTTTTCGTCTCTCTCTCCTTTTTTCGTCTCTCTCTCTCTTCTTTCGTCTCTCTCTTTCTCTCTTTTCGTCTCTCTCTTTCGTCTCTTTTCGTCTCTTTTCGTCTCTCTCTCTCTCTCTCTCTCTCCTCTGCTCTCTCTCTCTCTCCTCGTCTCCTCTTCCTCGCTCTCTCCCCTCCCTCTCTCGTCTCTCTCTCTCTCTCTCTCTCCCTCTTTCGTCTCTTCTACCTCCTCCTGTCCTCTCTCTTTTCGTCTCTCCGTCGCTCACTTTTCGTCGTCTCCTCTCTCTCTCCTCTTTTCGTCTCTCTCCTCTCTTTTTTTTTTTTCGGTCTCTCTCCCCTCATCTCTCTCTCTCATCCTCTCTCTCTCTCTTTCGTCTTCTCTCTTTCGTCCTCCTCTTTTCGTCTCATTCTCTCTTTTCGTCTCTTCTCTCTCTCTCTCTTCTTTTTCGTCCTCTCTCTCTTTATCGTCTCCTCATNTTCGTTCTCTCTTTCTTCTTCTCTTCTTTCTCTCCTTTCATTTCATCTCTGCTCTCCCCTCTCTCTCTCTCTCTCTCTCGTTTTCACTCCCTCTCTCTTTTCCTCTTTCTCTCCTCTCTTCTCTCTTCTCTTCTCTCTCTCATCTTCTCTCTTTCTCTTCTCTTTTCTCAAATTTTTTCTATCTTCTTCTTCCTTTCTCGTCTCTTCTTCTCTCTTTTTTCTCCCTTCTCTTCTCTCCTTCTCTCTTCCCTCAATACATAACCTCTCTTCTCTCTCTCTTCTCTCTCTCTCTTTCTCTCTCTCTCCTATCTTCTCTCCTCTCTCTCTCTCTCTCTTTCTCTCCTTCTTCTCATTCTCCTACTCTCCTCTTCCTCTTTTTTTTTTCTTTTTTTTTTTTTTTTTTTTTTTCTTTTTTTCTTTTTTTTTTGTTTTTTTTTTCTCTCTCTTCTCTCCTCTCCTTTTTTCTCCCTTTCTTTTTCTCTCTCTCTCTCTCTCTCTCTCTCTCTCTCTTTTCTTCTCTCTCTCTCTTTTTCTCTTCTCTTGCCTCTCTTCCTTCTCTCTTCTCTCTCTCCCTTCTCTTCTCTTTTCTCCTCTCTCTCTCTCTCTCTCTCTTCCGTCTCTCTCTCTCTCTCTCTCTCTCTCTTCTCTTCTCCTCTTCTCCACTTTCTCTCTCTCCCTCTCACTTTCTTCCTCTCTTCTCTCTCTCTCCTCTTCTCTTCTCTCTCTCTCTCTCTCTCTCTCTCTCTTCTCTCTCTTCTCTGCTCTCCTCCTCTCTCTTCTCTCTCTCTCTCCTCTCTCTACTCTGTTGAGTATCTAATACGAATTATTATTGTAATTACCTTTGATGTCTGTCTATCTTATCTTTCCTTTCTTCTTATTGTTGATCATCATCTAATTCATCTTTTAACATTATTATTACCCTTTATTATCATTATTCATCATCTTCTTCAGTATCGTTTTATTTTTTTTTCTACATTTTCCCTTTCATCTTCTTTTCTTCATCTCATCATTATTATATTTATTATTCGTCTTCATATCTTCATCTTTTATTCATTCTTATCTTCCTCTTCTCTTTCTTTTTCCTTCCTCCTCCTCCTAAATTATTAATTATTATTCATCTTATTCTTCCTCTTGCTACTTTCTTCCTTCCCCTCCTTCTTCCTTATCTTCTTCATCTTATTACTTCCGTCTTCTTTTTTTCCTCCTCTTCCTTCCTTTCTTCTTCATTCATCATCCTCTTTCTTCGTTCCTTCTTCCGTTTTTCTCATCTCCTTCAAATCTGAGATATAATGAGAAAGACATGTACTCCCAGAGATGACCATTAATATCTGAGATCACATCGTATACACATCTTTGAATTTTCGATTCTTGCTAGCCTCAGGTCATTAATATTCTCTCTCTCTCTCTCTCTCTCTCTCTCTCTCTCTCTCTCTCTGTTTCTATCGTCTCTGACTGTCTGCTTGTCTTTTCTCTGTCTCTTCTCTCTCTCTGTTGTGCTATCTCTCTGACTGTCTGTCTGTCTTTCTCCTGTCTCTCTCTCTC